>JACEHZ010000497.1:0-85267 GCA_017893485.1 Hemerocallis citrina | reverse complement strand
ATTGACTATTGTTTACAGAAACTTCATATATAAGCATTAAATAACCATATGAATCATAGGAATATTTGAAGTTTGAACAAAGTTAGCCAGCATGAGTTTAGACATAAAAGGTCAGTTATGCACATTAACTGTGATATATACTAATTATGTACCAATTACTTTCATGATAAGTATTAGTGGCACTTTTTACAGATTCCATAATATTCCCACTTATTTCAAGATTACCAACAACTTCTCTCTTACTCGAGTTTGGTGGATGAAATCTCATTCAAATTATGAGAAAACAAAAGATAAAGGTATTGTTGCCAAGTACAGTTCCGTCGAACTTCAATAAGATTGTATTCTACACAAGGTTTTAAGTGTCGGATATCGATATCGTGTCGGCCTAAGAATTTTTTGGATATCGTGAAGATATATCAGGATATCTAATATAAATCGGGTTGCTATGTAAGTTAGAAGAATATATCCTACATATGACCCAGCATATACATGCAATGCATTCTCACATTTATCACATAAATAACACAAATGATACGAAATTAAGCGAATTAATGAACATGCACATTAATATCGGATATATAATAAATTATACGATGTCAACATACATATACATGAACTAAAATATATCATAATGAAATTGAAAAATCAACAAACCCAAACGAAATATACAGATTATAGAAATGGAAAACATCACAAAGTTTGGCATATCTAATTCAAAACAAAAGAAAAGAACGATAAGTTATAAGAATCCAAGCAAAGTGATGGAGTTTTGAAATGTTACTCTAACACACCGCAAAATAGTAAATGACAATTTTGCACGTATGATACACGTGCATTTGTATGTTACTCTTGTATGAAAAAAATTATTATTTATGAAGTGAAAAAAAAAAGTTGAATTAATATATTAGAATTTCAATATCTTAATAGTTGTGTGACACTTTCATGCGTCACATTTGGGCATGATAGGAACCGAATCCAGAGACGGTGATGGGGAGTGAAGTCACACGTGCATGTGGCACTAGAGTGATGGGGAGTGAAGTCACACGTGCATGTGGCACTAGAACTTCCCTCCAAGGGGTTTTTCAATTCAAATTTTCATATTTGAAATCGGAAATTTCAGCCCATACTTACCTTTATTAAAACTACCATATCTCATTGATCTTTTTTCCCTAAATTCCTCAATCTTTTCCCCTTGACTTCAGCCTCAAAACATCACTTAATTTCCTTCCAAAACAGTCTCATATCTGTCCTAAATCAGCCCCAAACAACACTTAATTCCCTTCCAGTACAATGAGTCTTACCTCCTTACTGACCGTCCTGAGTCTCATCCCAGGCTTAGAACATTTTGCAGGTCTATCCCACGTCCTTAAACACCCTAGGACCTATTCTCAGTCGTGGTCGTGGGTATTGTGGATCTCACCTCACTTCCGACCTTGTCGTTGTCACTTCACATTCTAGTGCATGATTCTTAAGTGTAAGGTGTATAACCAAACTTACCTAGTCCTAATGATTCTGTTCCGAACTTACCTTTATAAACATAGATAGATCTGTCATCGCTAGACACTACACAACTCCTACACTGGAGTTACAAAGCTTACCGGAGCCGGACCACACGTAGGCACTAGCATCAAACCGTCAGTGATCTCACTAAGTTACACCAACGGATATTCTACCTAATGCTCATGACCAAAGCCCAAACTCGGCTCAAAAAGAACACATATACAGCCCAGGGCCTAACCTCAGCCCAACATGGCCCCAAATTCCGCACCCAAATGGCTCCCAAACCGAGTCCAATTTGGATTGGATTGTCTTAGACACAAGAAAAAGGGTTTCAAACAGGGACTTTACACTCCCAAAACAGAGACTAAAACAAACCCCCCCCCCCCCCACCAAAAAAAAAAAAAAAACAGTCCAAACATTGTTGTTTTGGCTCTTTTTGAACCCGATTCAAGAGCTATACAAGTTCAAACATACAACTGTTTGACTTACCATTTAAAAAGTTATATTAGGCTTTCAAAAGGGGTACTACAGCTTTAAAAACAGTAACTAAACTCGTTTCAAAAAAACTAGCGGCAATCAACTGTCCCGAAAATGCAGTCAACCGTCGCCGTCTGCCGTTGCTATTTTGTTAGTCTTCTGTCCAACTGATCCAACGCCGCTTCGATCCTTTATTACTTCATAATCTCCTCTTCTTATTAATCTAGAGGTTATCACAGCAACAAAATTAGGGTTTTTAACATGCTTGGGTTTATCGAATCTTATCAAGTTCTCTTTTATTAGAAACACTGATTCAAATATCAAAACCCTATCGTCTAAGCATACATATGGATTTCATATACCCATAAGCCGCAAGTATCAACAACCTAGCATGCTACTAGGACAAACTAATCAAATTCATTCCGAAAGGAAGACTAACACGCACCGATCTAAATCATAAAAACTCATACCATGCGCAAACATAGAACTCGCAAGAAAATCACCCACCTTGATTGCTTGTGGGTGAAAACGGTGATAGACTTCCCATGAACGCTCCCACGAAGTGAATCCGAACCTCTCGCACGATCTTCAACACATGCAAAACACCCCGCACCACATTATTATTTGTATTTTAAGCACAAACAAACAAATAATGATCGAAGATAGACTTCGAGTTGTACCTTCTGATGACAACCGAAAGCCCTACTCATAGCCCTTGCCCATGATTCTTTCTCTCCCTCAACCTCACAACTTCTCAATTCAGCAAAGATAATTTTTAAATCTCAATTCAGGGCTTTTTAAAGCCACAAGAGAGAAGGGACAAATTTCTGATTTTGGCGGACAGATTTGGGACAGTTTTGGAAGGAAATTAAGTGTTGTTTTGGGGCTGAAGTCAAGGGGAAAAGATTTGAGGAATTTAGGGATAAAAGATCAATGAGATATTGTAGTTTTAATAGAGGAAAGTAGGGCTGAAATTTCATATTTCGAATTCAAAATCCCTTGGAGGCAAGTCCTAGTGCCACATGCACATGTGACTCCGCTCCCCATCACCTTCTCAGGATTTGATTCCCATCTCGCCCAAAACACGTGATTGCACAACACGAACGTGACACGTGAAAGTGTCACACAACTATTCAAGACATTGAAATTCTGATATATTAATTCAACTTTATTTTACTTTATAAATAGTAGCTTTTTAATACGAGAGTAACATACAAATGCACGTGCATCATACGTGCAAGGTCAAATTTGTCATTTACTATTTTGCGAGATGTTACATCACTCCCTCCTGCACAACTCACTGCTTGAACACACATCCCTCATGCAAAAAAGTTGAGGGTACTCTCTCCTCGTCTAATCTTCCAACTCCCACGTAGCCTCTTCCACATTATAATTCCTCCAAAGAACTTTAACCACTAGTATAGTCTTAGTCATCAACACTTTATCCTTTCTATCAACAATCTGGACTAGGGTTTCTTCTTAAGTCATATCTAGATGAGGATCTTCCGGCGCTTCAGGCAAGATATGAGCAGAGTCTGGCACGTACTTCTTCAACATCGATACGTGGAAAATGCGGCAAACCTGAGCGAATTCTTCAGGTAATTCCAATTGATAAATCGTCCTTCCTACTCTTTTCAGGATCTGATAAGATCCAATATATCTTGTGAAAGTCCACCTCCTTTCCCGAATCTGATCACACCCTTGGTTGGCGAGACTTTTAAAAATACAAAATTTTCTACTTCGAATTCCAAGTTTCTTCTTATATTATTTGCATAACTCTTTTGGCAACTCTGAGCTACTTCCATCCTATGACGGATCAAGTCAATCTTCTCACTGATTTGCTGGACTATCTCCAGTCCGAACATCTTCCGTTCGCCTACTTCATACCAGCAAACTGGCGTCCTGCACCTCCTAAAGCATAGTGCCTCAAATGGTGGCCTGGTAAATGTTGTAAGAAAATTCCACCAACGATAGGTGTTTCTCCCATGAATAGGTGTTTCTCCCATGATCGACCAAAATCTAACACGCACGTCCGGATAATGTCCTCCAAAACTCGATTGACCCTTTTTCCATTAGTCCATCCATCCCTTTGGGGATGAAATGTCGTGCTGAACAAGGTCTCCGTACCCAGTGGCGAAGGGAGGAAGAGAGTCGGGGGGACATTTGGGACCCCAAAAATTTTGTAAAACCCCCTAATATAGACCAAAATTTTTATTTGGCCCCCCAGTTAAAAAAAATTTGGGACCCCCAAGTCTAATCCACCTCTTATTAAAGGCTCAAAATAGTGGTATGAGCTTTGGGCTAAAAATTAACAGTGATACTTATTATTTGATCTGTGTAATCATTGGATAAAATTTTGAATAAGAAACTAGTGTGTACACAAGTTACAAGTATATTTATTCATTTGAATCGTATCTCTTAGCCTCTAGTATTATAACAGTATAAATAGTGTAGTATGATTATTGATTAGTATTAATCTTACCAAATTTAGAGTATAACTGTACAAGTGCGAAAAAATACATGATACTAAAAATATAAATTCGAATATTTACTTTGATTATAATTTTATTTTGATCCAATTACTTTAATTCTTTAAAACAAAAGTAAAGTAAGAGATTTTCGGCAACAATAATGTCGATGCCGGGAGAAAAAAAATTGGGACCCCCATTTTGATTTGTCTGGCTCCGCCACTGTCCGTACCTAGGGCCGTATGCAAGTTCTTCCAAAATCTTAAGGTAAACCTCACATCTCAATCTTACACGATAATTACCGGTGCCCCATGCAGTCTGACGATATCCCCGATATACATTGTGCCAACTTCTCCATTGACCAAGTAATCTTCACTGCCAAGAAATATGCAGTCTTGGTCAGTCGATCAACTATAACCCATATTGTATCATTCCCTTTTGGACTCCTAGGTAATCTCGTAATAAAGTGCATACTTATATGTTCTCATTTTCACTCTGGTATGGGCAATGGCTGCAATAACCTTCCAAGCATCTGATTCTCCACCTTGACCCTTTGACATGTAAGGCATCTGGCCACGAAATCAGCTACATCCCTCTTCATTCCTGGCCACCAAAAGTGTTATTTGATGTCTCTGCACATCTTTGTGCTTCCTGGGTGTACCGAAAATAAGGTACCATGTGCTTCCTGTAGAATCTCTTCACTTAGCTCCTTCCTTTCTAGAACACACAATCTGCTTCCTAGCCATAGTACATCGTCCTTCACAAGAAATTCTGGAAACTTGCCTGAATGAATCTGTTCCTTCATCTTTAGAATCTCGAGGTCGGATTTCTAACATTCTATAATCTAATCTCTCAAATGTAGTCTATGTTGCGCCAACATACCTTTCAACTTCTGGTTTAATACCCTAATTTCATCCTTAGCCAACTCTTCCACTAGTTCTTTCCCGCGCGGTTAACAAACTGGATAGGTTCCCTTTTCAGCTCAGGGCATCTGCTACCATGTCTTTCCAAGGTGATACTTTATTTCAAATCCTTCTACTGGTAAATATACTTAAGGTTCTTGTGGTAGGTATACATCTCAAACTTCTCCCCATACACACAGTGTCTCCATAACTTCAATGCAAAGATCACTGCGGCCAGTTTCCAGTCGTAAATTAGATAATTCTTCCAGTGTGGTCACAGTTGTCGAGATCCATAGGCTATCACCTTCCCCTATTGCATAAAGACACATCCGAAACCTCTTAGTGACACACCACTAAATATGACATAGTCCTTACCTGCTTGCAGTCGCACAAGAATCGGTGCGGATGCCAATCGTCACTTCAGCTCTTGAAAACTATCCTCACACTTGGCAATCTATACGAAGCTCACATTCTTCGTCAATCCAGTCAATGGCACTGCAATCTAGGTGTATCCCTGAATGAGACGCCGGTAGTACCCTGTCAAGCATAGAAAGCTTTGGACTTCCTTTATTGTTGACCGCTTTTAATGGCAGTCTACCGTCAAATTGAAATCGAGAAGGTTTCTGTTTTGTGAAGTTTTGATAAATTGTTTTCGAGGGTAGTTAATTGTATTCTAAATACTCTGAAGGTCAACTAATTGCACAAGTGCACATGGCTTGTGTATACACGTTACGATAAGTGCACATGGTTTGAAGTGTGTCGGTTGTGTACATGTGAGATATCAGGTAGGGTATCCAATAGTGTGACTTTGTGAGTTCACCGAGGGTTTGATGCTAGTGCCTAAGTGGGGTCGGGATCCGGGTCCAATTTGCAAACTCCAGTGTCAGATTAGGGTAGTGTCTAGCGATGACGGATCTACCCATATTTATAAAGGTAAATTTGGAACGGGGCCACTAGGACTCGGTAAGTTTGGTTATACACCCTACAGACACAAGAATGTGAAGTGACAAGGACAAGGTTAGAAGTGAGGTGAGATCCACAATACCCACAACCAAGAATAGGCACTAGGGTGCTTAAGGATGTGGGATAGACCCACAAAATGTTCTAAGCTAGGGATAGGAATCAGAACGATCAGTGGGAAGGTGTTGGGATAGGCCCCGGGTTCCGTGGAAGTGGAACATACCCATAAATTCTAGAAGAGGGATAGGCCCACGAGATGTTCTAAGCCAGAGATAAGACTCAGAATGGTTGGTAGGTATGGGGTGGGGATCACGGGGCTTACCCTTTAGTCATACTTGTCACAAGGGTTGGGTTTTGCATTGCGAGGGATCGAAACCTATAATGAGGAGACAATGATTAGCACATTGCATTCGAATATTATGCAATATGGGCGACATTGCTCTCCAAACAAGCACTACATTGAACATCTTGAAGTATGATTGCATTGTAGTATAATAATCGCTTGTTTTCATCAGTTAGCTGTCTAGGTTCACTCATACTCTTGCATGATTGTTTGTGCTCATTTATATTAATTCTTAATTACTTGTATATTGAAATAATTGATTTGTGGTTTAGGAGCGAGCAAGATTATCGATGCTTTCAACCGCCTTTTACATCAACCTCACAAGATGACGATCCCACATATTTATATTGTGCAGATGGAATTTGCACGATGGAGGCGGAGACCCGGATGGGAAGGCATCACTCAAGATGTGCACCAATGAAGTCCATTGTCGTTTTTATTCGTTGTAAATGAAGGTCTCATGTGATATGTAGCCTTCGTGTTGTAATGGAACATTAATGAATAAAAGTTTTTTAAAATCTCCACTCTTTATTTGTGTTTATGTTATTATGTTGAAGTATTAAATGAGGTTTCCCAGTGTACGAGTTCCGGGGCATTACAGTTATCATCATTTCAAACATAACCAAAAGCAAACCATTAGAATTTTATAGACTAATTTTAAATTATCTACTCATCTCCATCCTCAGACTCGGATGAGAAACTATCATCAAATCAAATATTTTGTTCAAACTCCTCTGACTCGGATGATGATCCAATATCCTCCTCCTCGTCCCTTGCCACTCTCTCCCCTTCAGAAGACGATGTCGAAGCTTTAGAAGTGAAAGTTTTTGGTCACTTGGAAGCTTTTTGCATTAGATATAATGGGCTCAATTGGGTTGCTAATGGATAACAATTTCGGGTTTGATTTTATTTAAACCCGTAAAACCAAAAAACATTTACAACAGATATCACTGATATATTTTAGAGACATATGGGCTGATATATCTCATGATATCTGATACATCGCTGATATTTCCCCCAAAAAGATATAAACTAAAATTTTGAATATATCGTGTAGGTTCACTCTCGAATCCGACATATCGGATATACAACAACAACAAAGTCTTTTTCCCAACTAGTTGGGTTGGTTAGATGAATCCTGATTTTTCATTCTGCTTGGTTTTAGTGCAATATCTTTTGTAAGACCATAAACTATCATATTTTTTCTTACCATTTTCACCCAAATTTAAGTCTTCTCATACCCCTAACTCTATCATTAATACTTATTTTATCACTCTTTCTAACGGGGGACGGGGATACTACTAAGTCTATGTGACATCCAAACCACCTTCGGTAATTCTCTCTTAATTTATTTTGGATAAGAGCCACATTCACCATGTCTCGTACATACTCGTTTCTAAATTCTAATTCTATCATTCCTGGTTTTACCATACATCCATCTTAGCATCCTCATCTCCGCTACAGTTATTTTTTGGACATGTTTCTTTATTGCCCAACACTCTACTTCATACATCATTGCTGATCTAACAGCCATCCTATTAAATTTTTCCTTCAACTTCAAAGGTATACATTTATCACACAAAACACCACTAGCACTTCTCCACAGCCACCCTGCTTGGATCCTATATATAACATCTTCACAAATCTCCTCATCTCTTTGTATAATATAGTCTAAATATTGGAAACAGTCTCTCTTAGGTATCTCTTGACCATCAAACTTCGCAACTTCCTCATTTGTGTTTAGAATATCACCAAAATTACACTCTGTATACTCTACAAAATCCTAAACCATAATATCCTGTTCTGGACCAACCTTTAACAGCTCTTCAACAGCCATGATGGTATTGAACAATTTCATTTAGACCAAAGCTTTTAATATTATTCCAGTATGCTAATTTACACATTCAACTTTTTCAAATTTCAGCCAAGAAACCATTACTCATATCTGGTCAATCATACAGAAAATCTTATAACAGACGACTAATAATTTAGTCAGTCTCCTTGGTTGGTTCCCATGACATGGTCTAAGCATCTAACTTTCTATTAATTTCCACTAAACAATAAACATTGCATATTGATCTATAATATGTTTATCCTAGGGATTCTCCGCATATAATACTAGATCATGCAAACCACTATTACCTGACAGAAAATTTTATATAACATAATTACAGAATGTTGCAGGAAGTAAATAGATAAAAAGTGTGTAAGGCCAAAATACTAGAGCATTTGTAGTCATTCAATGCCAAAATTTGGGCATTTGGCATATAGGAATATGAATTTTGAGTTTCAGCTGCAGTCGTTTAAACCCAAAATTTGTGTTTTTATTTTAAAAAAAATCGACGGACGATAGAAGATGTCTCATCCCAAAAAACAAAAATTTGTCGTTTTAGAAATGTGTTGTACGATGAATCATTTCCCGTCAGAGGGTTTTAAATAAAAAAAATTAACCACAGACGGGAAATCATTTCCCATGCAAGAATTTTTTTCCTCTTTAACTCCTAATTTAATCCTAATTAACTCTTAATTTAATCCTAATTAAATCTTAAATAAATCTTAAACATAATTAAATTTTAATTAAAACCTAATATATACCCATAATAATTTGTATAGGCCTAGTTTTACCTAAATATTTTTTCAAAATGGATTAAGGACGGGAGATCATATCCTGCCCCCATAATTTTTTTTATTATATTGTTTTTAATCGACGGACGGGAAATGAATTCCCGTCTGATCATTTTTTTATTAAAAAAAATATCAGACGAAAAATCATTTCCCGTCTGATATATTTAAATGTTAAAAAAAATTAGCGACGAAAGATCATCTTTCATCGGCTATTTTTTTCAAATTCCTATATCTGCTTCCAAATATAGCAGACCATTGTTCACCCAAACCCAAATTTTGGGTATATAGCCAACGACTACAGCTCACTCTTTTCTATTTTTTGAAAATTTTTGGTATATAGCCAACGACTACAGATGCTCTAACTTTCTTTCTCTTTTAACTTGATGCATATTTATTCCCTATATACATGTAAGACAGTGTATCTTTACATCTATTTGAGCGCCTTCTTATTTAATGTATCTATTTGGAGCTGGACGGACACATAGCATATGAAGACAATCAATTGACACTAGTTCCATTATCTTCCGGTGGAAGCAAAACCATGCCCTTAGGTATGTACATGAAATATACGAGAGCTTTTTGTGCTTTCTTCTTACTAGAGATTGTAGGGATGGCATCCAGGCCGGGTCGACCCACGACCTGCCACGCTCAATCCGACCCGCCACGACCCATTTTCGGGTTCGGGTCGAACCCAAAACCTTAACCGGTTTGACCCGAGTTGGAAAAAATGGGTTTCGCCCTGTTGAACCTAGCCTGCCAACCCGTTGACCCGCTCGCAACCTGCCCGCCAACCCACGAGTTTGGACCCATTGACTGTTGGTTGCTGCTGCTTACAGCCAGTGGCTGTTTTTTTGGCATTTTTGTATTTTTGACCCTTTTTTAGGGGGGGAGGGTGGCCTATAAAAACCCCCAACTTCAATCAAACTTTTTTCGCACTTTACTCTTTTACTCTCACTACTACTGCTACTAGTCAATTCAATCAAAAAAATCAACAAAGAATCAGGCAACAAAGAAGTGAACAATATTGATTGTATCGAATTCGCGTCGATTCAAACACTCGACTCCGTCTACTACAAACTCTCTCATCGAAGCAACTCTCTCGTCTCTTTCTACGACTATGTGACTACGTCTACTACATTTCTCAATCGACTCCGTCTACTTCTACTATTATTCTCTCATTTCTATATATGATTATTCACAAAGTACGATATCATAATTTCACAACCCTCTCAACTCTTTATTTTTGTTGTTGTTCTAATTTTTTTATCATATTTGTTTGTTGATTTTTCACTACTCTCTCTCTCAACTCTCCTATTATTTTTTAGATTTTCTTTTTCAACATATACCTCCTATATTGTTTTTCTATTTTTTCACATCTATATAATAAAACACAAAGAAAGCTATCAAGTGGCTCTCCTTCAATTCCCCAAAAAATTAAAGGCCCAGATCTAACCTCACAAAACATATTTTCCCTCCAAAAGTTTCCCCCCAAAACTCAAATTCAAATCCCTCACTCAAAACAACAACTATATATATTTAATTATTTTTTTCTCTCTCTCTCTTCCTCCCATTCTATTCAAAAAATTAAGAAAATAAAATTTTTAAAAATTTTTAAAAATTAAAAAATTAAAAAACTTTTCAAATAATTCAAAAAAACAAAAAATTATATAATATGTTTTTTTTCTGGACCCCCAAAAGTTTCTCATATAATATGTTTGCTACTTCAATCAATTTGGTGGACCTTCAAAACTATTTTATATGATCAAACAAGGTGCACCGTTCCGAAGAAGTGTCGTAGGCACGTGTCAACGGGCAAACCTAGTACACTACTAAAATGCTAGAAATCATTTTTTTACATACACTACTACCACTACAAACCATTTATCATATCTAGATCAGGAGGTAGCGACCGTAGCCAAAGTGGACATGATTCTACTAGTTCTTCTCGTCGGCCTCCAACAATCCCACAATTAGAACCCGAATATAACTTTATGCTAAATATAGGTTCTCACGATATTCCCCCACACAACATAGAACAAGAAATGCATGATATTGAGACAAACACAACAAACTGAAACCACACAACCCATCCGTAGTAGAAAAACTAGAGGGAAAACTAGTGATTAACACAAATTTTATGATCAACCAAAATGCACTAAATTCACATTTTAGAAGAATTCCTAAAAACACACTCAAATCTGATTATTTTAAACTTTATAACGAAATGAGAGACAATTTAATTGCATTTTTGTATTCTTCAACTTGTAGAGTATCATCCGATTGTTGGAAAGGTTGTAATGATATTCCAATGATGGACGTAGTTATCATTGGATCGATAATGATTGAATGATTCAAAAGATAATCATATCACTTGTCGTTTTGCCGTATCTCCATAGTGATATGGTTATTGCAACACGTATTTTAGAAGTTTGTGATTTATTTCATATTAATGATAAAAAATTTATTATTAGTTTTGATAATGCATCTAACAACAATGCTTCGATTAACACATTAATAACACAATTAGCTCCTCCATATAATGAATTTTTTTTATGTTAGATGTATGTGTCATATTTTAAATTTATGTGTGCAAAATGCATTGAAAGTAGCAGATCCATATATAATTTCAATTAAAAATTGTATACATTTTATCGCTTTGAGTCGTACTATGCTTCAAGAATTTAAAGTATTGTGCAAACTTAGACACATACATTTTAGAAAATTTCCTAGAGATGAAACTCTACTTTCGATTTACTAAATGTTGTTACTCAATATAAGATATTATAAACAATTTTTGTCTTGCTAAAAACTTGAAATTTTTTTAAATGACTCCCCAATCATGGTATTTTGCCTAATCTTTATTACAATTTTTGGAACCTTTTAAAACCGCAACTGTGAAGTTTTCTACATCTTATGATTCTAATTCTAATAGTAATTTTATTTCAAAAATTACTATGATGCAAACTTTTCAAGATATGATTTCGGACTAATACATTAGCCATATTGTTGAACCGCTTATACTAAATTTTTGAAGTATTTTAATCTTCCTCCTATGTTGTATTGTATTACTACTGTTATGAATCCTCGTATCAAATTAGCAGGTACGAGGAGTTTGATTGAAATATTTTTTACTTTACTTGGAGATGAATCTGAATATGATTATAATAAATTATTAGTTAGACTTGAATCGACATTGAACTTATATGATTATTATGATAGAATTTTTGCATCTAGTAGGACAACTAGTGTAGTTACTTCTTCTTCTACTTCTAAAGCTAAGAGTAAGTATACATTAGAATGTCACTGCTAATTTACTTGCTCATATTCAATCAAAAAATCTAGAACAAACTAACTGATATAAAACTAACCCTAAAATAGAGAATTTCCAAGATTCTTAATTGATTAATTTTACCAACACGTAGTACGGATCAAAGTTAGAAATTTTAAACAATTAATCGGTTTGATGGATTTTCAAGAATGGAATTAAATTTAACAAGCCCAATTAATAATTCAATTCTAACAATCAATAATTAAATCTCCAAGTGTTCTTAGCAAGTATAAGATTCAATATTGATTCGTACCCTAATCAAGCAAGTGGAACGCTTAATCTCAATATTTGTGGTCGACAGTTAAATTGAATAATATAATAGAGATGATAGAGTAGTATAACACAAATATTTGAGAATTAGAAAGAGTATCAAGGGTTCGAAGAACTCAGCGTAGATCCCGGGTTGAACAGCAGCGAAGAGCACAGCAATCAAAGAAATAGCAATGGCAGCAGCAACTTCAAGAGCAATGACAGCAAAAGTAAGGGGCTTGCGGGTCTGGGCTGGTAGCGAGCGGGTGCGGCGTCGACTGTGGCGACGCAGGGCAGCGTCGGGATGGTGGGTCGTCGATCGGAAACAGGAACAAAGGGGAGGTTGGTTGGGGTTTGGCTACTCTGTGGTAGAGGGCTGAGGATGAGGAGGTCGACGGAAGAGGATAGCGGTTGTGTTGCCGTGGTCGTGAAGTGGGGAAGGTTAGGGTTAAGAGTTAGGGAGCAGGAGGAAGAAGACGATGGAGAGAGGATGGGTGAGTGGGAGGCACGGGGTGACGGGGTCGGTGAGGCAGTCGGGGAGCGGCGATAGGACAGGACGAGGAGGTGGAGTGCGGGGGTGGGTTGATTAGGTCGGGATTTGGGGGAAGAAGAAGAGAAAAGGATTAGGAAATTGGGTTTAATTTGATTTGGAGATTAGAATTAGGATTTTAATTTGAGAATTAGGGTTTGAGAATTGAAGTGGATTTGGGGATTTGGGGTAGTTTTAGAGTTTATCACAAACCCTAAAATTTTATTAGGATTTATCACAAACCTTAATAATTGTATCACACAAAAGAGAGAGGAAGAGCAAAACTCAATACAATAATTTTTAATCAAGAATGGCATATCTTTCTCATTAATCTCAGGGCCTATATATAGGCTCAAAACAAATCAAGATACAAATCTCAAAATATTCTCAAAATCTAAAAATATAAAAAAGAGCTATAATTGCCAAAAACAAATATGGTACTGAAATAAAAATACTAAATTAAATAGAATTGATGTCCTCATTACTAACCTAATGAATTAAATTGGTATAATCAACAAGATAATGAAAGTTCTAGTACTAAGATTGATGTGCTACAAATCTCTTTTTCTTATTCTTAAACTTATGGTTAAAGATATACTAACTCCCCATGTCTCTACAGTTGCTTCAGAAAGTATTTTTCTACAAGTGGCAGGGTTTTAACAGATTACAGGAATTGCTTAAAATCCCAATCATTGGAGATGCTCAAGTGCACGGAAGATTTGATGAAGGTTGAAGACATGACTCAAGGAAAAGCGACATCTACATCAACAAGTGGAAGCAACTCGCCTGAATTCCAACAACAAGAGTAGAAAATTTAGGGTGATGAGATCCTAGGTTTAGGTTAGGTAGATATACACGACAGTAGTGCAATGCCGTCTCTTCAATCTAACTCTAGGTTATCTCGAACTCTCGATTGTCCTTTTAAACATATAATTCAAGGAATTTGTATATTTTTTAACAATATTTATATATAAAAAACTGGTAAAAATTTCATAGAAGTTAAAATGAATAATATATACAATTTTGTTTAATTCTTAATCTCTTATACTTGTTGTACAATTTTTATTTTATTTTTTGGGAGGTTAAAAAAGGGGGGGGGAACTCAAACAAAAAACTGGCCCGACCGGATTCCACCCGAATCTGTTCACGGGTCGACCGGGTCAGTTTTTTCGTTTCCCAGCCCGGCCCGGCTATTGGCCCAACCCAAACCGAGTTTGTGTGAAACCGGGTCAAACCCGAACGGGTTGGTCCCGACCCGACTCGATGGACCCAACTGCCATCCCTAAGAAACTATATACCGTAAAATATAAGGAACTTATAAACAACAACAACAAAATCTTTTATATATGAGGGTATTTTCTAGATATAATTGAACCTTTAAAGTCTAACAAGATAAACATAATGATCATATCTAGCTCATGGCTACGTAAAAACATCCAAATAGTTATTAAGGTCATTTAAAGTATTCTAACTCTAAGGTCTGTAAGAGGATTAAACAGCAAGGAGTAAATCATCACAACAACACCATTCATTTACATCTAAAGATCCATACCATCCTTATAATATGATTGTCATTAATTTACCTATGAACTTACTCCTTCTGGATTTAAGCAATGATAGAATTGCACAATAGCCAAAAGGTATGCAATTCTGGTCATGATAAAGAGACAGACATTTACTTCATTCGAAATATGAAAGAAATTGAAACATCAAACAAAACAATCAAACATCAAACACTTCCATGATCCATATATTTACGCATGTAGATGTCTTTCTTTTTTGTTGCATTAATGTTTAGACTCAGTTTTATACTAGACTAGTGCTCAAACAACATTGATCACAGAACTAGCTTAGTAGCATTTATAAGCTTTTGAATCCTTAATTTATTAATAGAGTATTTGAATGCCAGATTTATGGAAAATGTTTAAAATTTTATATAAATCTTATAGGTCGAAGAGGTATGGCACTGTGCAAGTTAAAAAACAATTGAAGAAACTCCCAAGTCTTAACATCATCGGAAAGGATATCCAGTGTCGCTGCATTCAAATTCTAAGTGATTCAAACAAATTTCGAAATGCTATGGACCAAATATAAGGGACGAAAAATATGACTTGCAGATTGGATAAACCCATCTATTGATGCTCTACCAGATAACGAGACCTCTAATTGTTCTGTAGCAATTCAGTAAACTGAGCTCTAATCATTAAAAACATACAAAACATTCACAAAATCCGAACTCTTTATACTATTATAACTAGAGAGTTGGGGTTGTTGCTGTGTGGACATTAGGGTCCTTTCAGCTACATGAAACCCAAGGCAAAACCATATAAAAGTTTCCACATTTATTTAATGCATCCCCACAAAACCTTTCTTTACTATTTATTTAAAAGAACTAGAAGTCCCCAACCACATTTATGAAATAATTAAACTAACATTTTAACTTTGATGTGTTTGACCAATCATGATGGTTGCGAGGATCCAAACAAGATTTGCAACCAAAACGGAAGAGTTTCAATAGGATTCGGAGATTGGCAATGCAAATTGTACTACTTTTTTTTACTATTTAATACTACTTACACACCACTAGACTCAAGAAAGTTGCGCCAAGAAGCACTTATGGGCTCCACATCTTTGAAGTCTACTAGTACAAAAGTAGTTAAAAAAAGACTAGTACACTAGGCATATTCCCGTTTGGAAACGGTATGAAACCCAAGTTCTATGGTTCCAAGAGTTTGTAATGGTTTTATGTAGCCAACGACACCCTTAGTCATATGGTTCCATCTTCTCAGGTCCACTCGGAAACTGACAACAAATAATATGCATTGGACCAATAAACCACACCGTCACTAAGATTTAAAACACATACAGTGCATGTTCTAGTCATCTAATAAATCATAATCTGATTCTTCAACCTTGAAAATATATCAAATTGCGCTCTCACAACCCCAAACAAAGACCACATCAGATTGCATTCACCCAACACCACAAACCATGGGGTTTATCCAGATCTACAAAAACTAGGGTTTCCAACAACAAACAATGCGATTACCTTGCTCATTTCTTGCGGTGAAAACGATAGTCCCGGTCTCATCACCAATCAAACATTCAGCAATCCTAGTCTGTCTCAGATTCGGCGACGCCCCTGGCCCCTTCTGAAGCACCGTCTTCGCCGTCACAACCTTAGCCGTAAGGGTATGGCCGCTCGTTCCGGGCTTCAGTTGATCCACCTTTACGAACACCGGCTTCCTCTTCACTGCCGCCACCGCCGCCGTTCCGGTACCGCCACTCTTCTCCGCCGCCGTCGACATGGTCGTTCTTTCTAATCGCGAAACCCTAACCCTAAAAGAGAGATTTTGGAGATGGAAAAAGGAGAATGAGAGGGGAATAAATTTGTCACCTTTACTCTTTTTGGTGGAGTTATTATGCAAGTTTGGAAAGAGAGAGAGAGAGCGCTTTTTGGGTTTGGCGAATGGTTGACGACAAGGTTGGGTTTAAAAGGAAAGAATGTTTTGCGTGCATAGGCCACTTTTTGAAAGATTTTGCGTTTTTGGGGCAGTTGACCAACTATTAGCGCTTTTGGGCTAGCCTGTGCCACGTTAGCAACGGCCGCTATTTCCAATAGCGGCCTCTTCATTTCGAGTCCGCTAATAGGAATAGCGATCTATGTTTTAATTTTTTTTGAATTTTTTGTTTGCTCTCGCTATTCCCACTAGCGACCTTAGTGTTTAACGAGTTGTATTCTACCACTTAGCAAAATTTAGAGAGCTTTTGCTCTCTGAAAAATGACAATCAATTTTTTTTAAAACTAAGGTCGCTATTCGGAATAGAGACATTTATTAACTAAGGTCGCTATTCCGAATAGAGGCCTTAGTTGTAAAACTATTTTGCAAATTTTACAAAGAATAAGTAGATTGTGTTTCCTACTGAGGTCACTATTGGGAATAGCAACCATAGTATTGGGAATAGCGACCTTAGTATACTAAGGTCGCTATTCCCAATAGCGACCTCAGTTTTAAATTTTTGGGAAAAACTTTTTAAGAAATCGCTAAGTGTCTCAATACATTCATTCGAGCCGACTAATCTCATTATACTAAAATCGCTAGTGGAAATAGCGACGAAAAACAAAAAATTCAAAAAAATTTAAAACATAGGTCGTTATTCCCATTAGCGACCTCGAAATGAAGAGGTCGCTATTGAGAATAGCGGCCGCAGCTGACGTGGCACAGGCTAGCCCAAAAGCGCTAATAGTTGGGCAACTGGCCCAAAAATGCAAATACTATCAAAAAGTGGCTTATGACGACAAAAAATTCAAAAGGAAATGGTAATAATGGATATGGGTGTGAAACCGCCTAGTTGTTGACAATACTTTTCAGACTAACATAAAAGGCGACATGTACCTTTTCCAATTTGAACGAAACTAATTAGAGATGCTCAAAAATTCCTGAATATTTTCCCAAACTGTCCTACTTTTTAGAAGTTTTTTCCAAACTGCCCTACTTTTTTTTAAAATTCTCAAATTGCCTCACTCGCTTTCTGAAAAAGCGAGTGTGGTTAAAACTTCATCGCTTTTTCAGAAAGCAAGTGTGAGACCTTTAATTTTCGAAAGCCTAGACTCGCTTTTTGAAAAAACGACATGTTTTTAACCAAACTCGCTTTCTCAAAAAACAAGTTTGGTTATTTTGATAAATACTTTGGAAAGTGGGTCAGTTTGGTAAATACTTTTAGAAAGTGGGTCAGTTTGGTAAATACTATCAAAAATGGGTCATTTTGGTAACAAGTTATTTCTTTATCACATTGTCACTTCATCTCCTTTAGGCTACTATATATGAAATCGTTTGTCAGGGCTTTCTATATCTCATTGTCACTTCATCTTCTTTGGTCATGATTTTATAAAGTTAGCAATTGTTTAGCAGTAGTCGAGTATATATATAACTTGGCATTATTTCAGTATATACATAATTGGTGTGTTTTAAGTTGTCGAGAATGAGCCCATAGATACTCCCAATCAATCTCAGCTTTTGGCCTACCCAATCATATGCGTTGGGTTCTTGCACCAAAAATTCTTCTATTAAAATGGTGGTTGTAACTTCGTCCATGGCTGCCGTTACACATAATGGTAGACCACAAAAGCCTGGCATGGTAATTGATGAGACATGGTTTTCTAGTTCTGAATATTGTCAGCAGACTAAGGTTTGCTCATAATATATTGTTTTGTATTTCTTGCAATTATTTTGAAAGCCCGAGTTTATTTTTTCCCAACAAAGAAGAAATTTTCTCTCTTGATCACTTTTCTTTCCTTTGTTTATATTGTTGTTTATGAATTGTTCATTCTGTTTATGAATAATCCATTAATTTATCGGTAGGAGCATCAACATATGCCAATTCAGTATTTGGGTGGATAAATGTCAAAAATGTTGCCGAGGCTCATATCTGTTAACCATTGGACCTGATTTCTAAGATCATGAGCTAATGGTAAACTTTTTTGGTTGACAGGTGTGCTGATGACAAACCGTTTGTACAGATATACGATTTTTTTCCAAACTATCCCACTTTTTGAAAGTTTTTTCCCAAAATGCCCTACTTTTTTAAAAAAATCCAAACTGCCTCACTCGCTTTATGAAAAAGCGAGTGTGGTTAAAACCTTATCGATTTTTCAGAAAGCGAATGTGAGACTTTTTGCGCAAGAACCCAGCGCATATGATTAGGTAGGCCAAAAGCTGAGATTGATTGAGAGTATCTATGGGCTCATTCTCGACAACTTAAAACACACCAATTATGTATATACTAAAATAATGTCAAGTTATGTATATACTCGACTACTGCTAAACAGTTGCTAACTTTATAAAATTATGGCCAAAGAAGATGAAGTGACAATGTGATATAGAAAGTCCTGACAAACGATTTCATATATAGTAGCCTAAAGAAGATGAAGTGACAATGTGATATACAAAGAACTTGTTACCAAAATGACCCACTTTCTGAAAGTATTTACCAAACTGAACCACTTTCTTAAAGTATTTACCAAACTAACCTACTTTCGAAAGTATTTATGAAAATAACCAAACTCGCTTTTTGAGAAAGCAAGTTTGGTTAAAAACATGTCGTTTTTTCAAAAAGCGAGTCTAGGCTTTCAAAAATAAAAATCTCAAACTCGCTTTCTGAAAAAGCGATGAGGATTTAACCACACTCGTTTTTTCAGAAAGCGTGTGAGCTAGTTTGGGAATTTTAAAAAAAAGTAGGGCAGTTTGGGAAAAACTTTCAAAAAGTGGGACAGTTTGGGAAAAAATTCAGAATTCCTCACTCCTATGTGACTATAGCGATTTTTTTTACTGTGTCATTTTTCAAAACTATTTGCAGAATGAGAACAGTTGTCAAAGTATTTGTGCTTGTGGATTCAACAACTAAACTCATCATTCCCAACGATGTGTTTAGTTGTTTCATACTCATCGTTGGGACACGGCCGTTCCCAATTGCGAGTTTAGTTCAACATTTTCAATGAAGAATCACCGTTCTCAATGGCGAGAACATTTACACTAGACTCGATGTTGGGAATAGCGAGTTTAGCTCAAAATTTTTAATAAAGACTCGTCATTACCAACGACGATGATATTTATACTAAACTCGTTGTTGGGAACAACGATGATGTAGGAAATTTTACATAAAGTGAAACACTCTGTTTGACTTGGTGAATTTTCAAAAAAAAAACTTCATAGGAATTTTTTTTTGAACTAAACTCGTCATTCTCAACAGCAAGTCTAATGTAAATGTCATCGCCGTGTTCCAATGACGAGCATGAAAAAACTAAACTCACCGTTGGGAAAACGAGTTTAGTTGTTCAGTCCACGAGCATAAATACTTTGGCAGCTGTCATCTTTCTACAACTAGTTTCGAAAAGTGGCATATAAAATTTTTTTTAAAACGACTATAGCTGAAAGAGAATCTTCTTTAAATTTGCATTTCCGTAAATATTTCTAAGAATGTAAGCCCGATTTGTATAATATCAGGGCAGGGGCGAAGCCAGAATTTTTTTACCGGCCGGGAGGGCCAAGATAAAATTCTATGATTACATGTAAAAATGTAGATATTTTTTCATAATTTTTAGGGGGGGCTAAACAATAAAACTTAGTTTTTATGAAGGTTATAAAATTTTCAATAGCGTGAAGAGGATTTTTAAAAATTCGAGAGGGGGGGGGGGGGGGGGGGGGGGGGGGGGGGGGGGGGGGGGGGGGGGGGCAAGCACCCCTGGGCCTTCACTAAGCTCTGCCACTGTATCAGGGTACTAATTTGTACTAGACTATTGTGCAAGTGCACTAAACAATAGTGATAATTCTTGTCGGTGAGAAACAGGCCGGCTGTTCAAGTCATGCTTGTTTAAAACTGACTTGGGGAAATAATTATTATTCTTGTTCTTTTATTCTTTACAGTATACATCTCTAATATTATAATGGGAGAAGGCCTTAATGTCATTTGTAAATGTTTTGTCAATATACCAACCCGTGCAATATACGTGCATGACTATGTCTAAATTTTTATTTAAAAAACTATATTTATTAAGACGTACATCACGTGTAAATTACCAGTCTATATATATAGGGATTACATACTTGGAGTAGAAGAAAGGACATTGAGAGAAGATTGAGGGGTGAGAGATTTGGGGAATCTGTTTCCTATAAATTAGAAAATAAAATATATATATTAGTTCCGACTACATTTCAATAATGCTCTCACCAATTCCTTGTGGAATGAATATGTGAATAAGACTGTATAGCATTGTAATTAAAAAGAAAAATTAAATAAGTCAATTTGCCTTGCTTATTAACAAATAAAGTAAAATAACATAAAATTGTGCAAAATGAAGCAGAGCATTCAGGTTTAAACCCAAGTTCCAGATGATTAAAACCCAAAGTTTAACAACAACAAAAATAAATAAATAAATAAATAGAAAGAAAAAAAGAAAAAATCAACCTTCAAATTAAACAACAATAATTTAACACAACACAATCATAAAATTTTTTGAATTGTGAGTGAAATTATTCAAGTGTACCAAATGAAGCTGATAATCAGTTCCACTGAGGACTGATACAGCGATCGTACCTACAAAATGGGAGAAATAAGGAGTTAATATTATTCTTTCCATAGTAATTCAACATAATATATACAGAATCAGGACATAAATTGCATACTGTAATTGTACCTGCGAATCTTATGTATATCACCTATGAGGCACGTTTAACTGAACTTCGTGATGCAGAGGTGTCAAGGATATGCCACGGCTGTTCTGCACCAAAAAAACATTCATTAGGTAGAGGTTTGCCCCATCTTCCTTCAGATACATGTGGTTCAAACACGACAACATCACCATCTGTCATTCCTATGGCGAATTGGTTCTGTATTGAAGGGTGTGCCGCGACTACAGTTGGGTAGAGAGTTGGGCTAGAGTGACCCAAAAAAAAAATTGCAATATCGACAATTAGTATAACAAGCATTGAGATGTAACAACACTAGCTCTTCTAATTACGCAGAAGAAAGTACCTAATGTCATTAGACAAGAGATATGCCACAGGATTGATTCGGCATCTCATTTTGAAACTTGCAGTAGTGATTATGCATATAGTAGCATCGAGAAGACAAACATATATGAGCTGACTGTCACATGAGAATGTAGCATGGGAAATTGCGGTACCTGCATACGGGGCCCACTAATCGACCGAAAAACATTAAAACAAACACGAATTAAAATGTATGTAAATGAAATATATGCAAATACTCCTAGAATTATATTACCTGAAGAGCTCAAAGAAAAGAAAACAAAAATACCTGCTTCTTACAGGCAAGATTGTTATTAGCTTCATAGAGAGCTATTTGGCTCTTGTGTACAACTAGGAAGTGTACTTGATCCTGATGGAACTGAACTCGTGTATCTGAAAAGCGTTCTAGTGTTCTTTCAGGTGGTGGCACTAAAAACTTCGCTTTTATTTTTCTCCACAGATCCGTTCTCCAAACACAAATCTACAGATTGAACATTTGGGTAAGAAATTTTATTTCAAAAACGAAGGGAAAAAAAAACATACCAATAATGCTACACCCACATTCTTTTCTACAAAAAATTTGTGATACTATTGGAGGTTATTGTTATAGTAGAGATCGAATAGTATTGTGCTACATAAGGCTGTAAAGGAAAGGATGGTAGAAAATATTGTGGGTGTAGCATTACTCAAAAAACACAGCGAATGAAAACGTATGTAATAATGTAAAGACATTGGTATCATACTTCATGCGTGAACCGATTTAATCCTCACCTGAGCTTCAGCTCCAGCTGAGACCAAGATACCAAGAGGAGTTGAGAATGCGAGACCAGTTATCCTTCTCATATGGGTTCTAAGAACGCAAATGAACTGCAGAATGAAGGATTAAGTGACTTTCTCCATATTCCTCATGAATAAATACTTATTATTATACTATTTAATCTCTTGTTTTCTTAATACCCGATCAGAATGGACATTGCGTATTTCGATTGTGGCATCATCCCTTCCTATAGCAATAATGTTGTTGTCAGGAGGATAGAACGCAAGAAATGTCACTGCCGGTGGTGGAGGCAGGAAAGTTGCCAGGGTCTACAGATATCATGATGAAAATGGTTTAACTTCGATCATTAACAAACCCTTTCATTGTATATATATATATATATACATACACACACACACTGATAATTCAAAATGGAACAGGAACATGGAAAACCCTTAAACATATTGTTTTGAAGAACAACTAATGATCAGTTGAGTTTAAAATACTCTTACCTTAAAGTTTACTGTGCTGTACACAGAGATTTGGGATCCAGAAGTGGACACGAGATAAGCATCCTTTTTTGAAAGGGCAAAGCAGGAAACTGCTTTTTTAGGATTTATGTTAGTTACATCATTCAGCATTGTCGCACGAGTTGAGGGTTGCCACAGATGAGGAGAAACAGTTGTTGTTGCCTAGCAAAAAAAAGCATGTATGCCAACTTATGAACAATTGCTCATCTTCGCAAAATATATATATACTCAACAGTTATTAATTACCAATCCACTTGAGGTAGTATGAGGCCACTTCCAGAGTAGGTTAAGATTGGCTGCTAAAACAATGATTGCATTGCCAGCATTGGTGTAAGTCAATCCGGATATCTGTAAAGATGGGGAATGAAAATTTTAGGGAAATGTGAACAATGGAAAGGGGAATGGAAGAATAAAGGGGAAATTATTATTCTTTATCTGCAATTAAAGAAAAAAGTTTGATAAATAGAGATACAAAAGAAAATAAAAATAAGAAAAGGATATAAAAAAACTGCAGTTTAAGTGTCATTTTTATGTTGATATTTTTTCAATTATGTACGTACTAGTAGATATTATAATGATAGAGTTGGGGTTGTCATTTGTAGACAACCTGTAATTTGTAGATAACCATTCAATCAACCATCTAATCTCAATCATTTATTTTTAAGTAAGAGTTATATGAACTATTCATTTACTTAACTGCTGTTAGATACATAATATCATCAAAGTTCAAATTTATTTACGACATAATTATTTATAAAAGTGTCACTCATATAAAATAAAAGTTGATGCTACTAGGAGTAATTTGTAAAAAGTATGTGATACGTAAAGTGAGATTTTGGGGTTGATGCCAGATTATGTCTTAGTATTTACTTTAAAAAAATATTAGGACGTGTATCACCCGTGCAAATTACTAATAAAAATGAACGTTAGATATTAGATGGATGAATGAAAGTCTACAAATGACAACCCCTAACACTCTCATAATAATATTACTAGTAACTCGCATGTGCGATGCACATTCTAATTTATTTTTTATTTATTTATAAAAGTAAATAATAAGATGTAATATGGCCTCGAACCTGAGATCTCCCTTTACTCATACATACTCTTTATAAATTATCCATAGTGGCACAAACTTTTATTTTATCTTAGTGGGTTTTTTTGTAAATAATTATGTTGTAAATAGATTTAAACTTCGAGAGTATTATGGTAACTAACAACAGTTAAGTAAATGAATGGTTAATATAACTCCCACTTTAAAATGAATGGTTAAGATTAAATGGTTGAATATCTACAAATGACAACCTCAACTCTCCCATTATAATATTAGAGATATTCAGCAATGCGACTTATGCCTCTAGTTACTTCAAAAAATTAAAAATAAAATAGAATTAATAAATTTTGTACAATTCAAAAAAGCAGAAATGATGAGGATTCGGAGAGGTATAACACCGATAGAAAAGAAGTTAAGAAAGCGGTAAGAGATGCAAAAGAAATATCTCATTATGATTTACTTACAAAATTAGAAACAAATGAAGGAGAAAATAGCATCTATAAGCTTGCTAAAAATGATAGAAAAATAAAAGATTTGAATACAATTAGGTGTATTAATAGCGAGGATTCAAGAGTCTTAGTAAAAAAAGAGAAAATTAAGAAAATATGACCAAATTACTCTGAGTAGTTATTAAATAAAAATGTTGTGTGCAATTTAAAAATGGAAGAATTGAGGGAGAGTCGAGAGCATATGTTTGCCCGTAGAATTGGGATCTCACATATTCAAAATGCTTTAGGAATGATGAAAATATAAAGAACTTTAGGACTTATGGTATACTCATTGAAGTTTGAAAGTGTCTTGGGGATGTAGGAGTGAGTTGGCTAACAAGATTGTTTAATGAGATTTTGATGACCAAGAAGATATCCAATGAATGGATGAAGAGTATTTTAGTAACTATGCATAAAAATAAAGGAGATATACAAAGTTGCTCCAACTACCGAGGGATTAAATTAATGATCGAGCCACACGTTGAAATATTTGAAGAGAGTGATCGAACATAGACTAAGACTAGTGTCTGAGAATGTAACCCCTGTTTCCCATTATACGGATTTCCATTTCTCTTCTTTCTCCATGTATTCTTATATTTCAAACTCCGTATAAATCATTCCAATGCATTTAAATCCTTTAGAACCTCCTATTGAAAATCCAAATTTATATTCCAACTAGTAACTTGTCTCTTTTCTTTTATTTATTTTCTTAGAAGCCCAACCATTATTATTGAGTTATTATATTAAAGCCCAAACTCAAGCCCACCTCCTATTGGACTCTACCCTAAACCCAAACCCACAAACTCATACACACAACCGTATACAAATTTCTCCACATTTCTCCACCTTGCACGTTTTCCTAACTACAACCCCACTTTCTCTAACTACCCACTACTTTAATTATTATTTTATTAAAACCCCTACCATTACTATCTCTCTCCCTCTCTGTTTTTCCTCCAACAGAAACCAAAACAAACCTCAAACCAAACAGAGACCCCTTCGACTTCACCTTCCTCCTCTGAACCCAACCACCAACCTCACCATTGCCGCCATTGCCGAAGCTTCGCCCTCTCATCCTCCACCTCAGACGTCGCCATTCGCAGCTTCCCTGTGCCGTCTCCCCATCGACAGTCCCGACCTCGACAACTCCGCAGGCTCCTCCTGCGACATCGCACAGTCCCGTTGCCTTCCCCCGTTCGAGCTTCGCTCCTCCACCTCACAATCGCCATCGCACTCGAGCTCCTCATAGCTCACTGCCATCGAGACCTCGCAAACCCCCATGACCATCAGCGCTGCCCAGTTGCTCGCCGCTCGACCTCCCCCCTCGTCGAACGCGACCCTCATGCTCCGTCGTCACATCAGCCATCGCCAGCCCCGCCACTCGCCGTCATGTCCCGAAGCCGCCCCTTTCCACTCCTCTATTTTCGAGCAAAAACAGGGACAACAGCCAGCGCCGCCAGGACCCCCGCTCGCACCGCCCTGGTGTTGCATCATTTCCCGACCAGCTGCCGCACGTCACCGTCGCAAGCCCTTGGCATTCGTTGCGCCGCTCCCCTAGCGCCGTTCTCTCTCTTCGATCGAAGGAAGAAGAAGATCGATTGGTCGCTTCTTGCTGTCTGCTGTTCGGCCACACCAGATCCCGCTACCGCTGTTTCGTGTTCGGATCGGATCCGGTGCGAAGGTGATTTCTGATTGGCCGCTGTTGCTGTTCTGTGTTTTGCTGCACCAGATCCCATTTTTGTTGTACCGCGTTCTGGCCGATCCGGTGTGGGGGAATACTCCACTGTTGCTATTGTAGCTGTTTGAGTTTCTCGCGTGTATTTTGCTCGTATTCTTGGGATTGTTCCCCGGGGTTCTGATCCCGTTATTCTTATTTTATTGAATTGTCTACAAGGAAAAAGGCAAGTCCACTTGAACTCCGTTATTTATTCTAGTTCAAGATTTTTGATCTCTAAGCAAGTAGTTCCATTTCAATTATTCTAATTTGCATTGTGTCATTTTCGTTGGGAGTATCGAGGATTTACACGAGCTAACCCAACGTACTCTTGACATCATATTATTATCCATTGACTCAAATCCAAGCCTACATACACACTTGACATAAATAAAATGACTAGAGATTGCATATAAGGAAAATGTATTGTGATTGAATACATTGATTGATTGAAATATCGTGACTTGAACAATGACATCGTGAATTGACTCGTACACAGTAATGAACATTCTAATTGCTGTATAACAGTGTAATGCATTTCATGATACAATAGCATGTTAATTACCCATTGATGAATATATGTACGTGCTAGCTTTTATAATTCCTGCTGCATTGTTTGTCTTGTACTGAGGTTTCGACCCAGTTATATTAGAAGTCAGTTAAAATAATATAAAGAGAATTGTTGTTCTAGATTCGATACTTCATGTTTATTATTATGCAATGTGTCATGTTGCTGCATTCATATCGTTTCCTTGACATCCTTATACACACTTACATGGATATGAGATTTAATAAAATACTAAACAAGCCAGAGTTAATAAGGGTTGACTTAGTAGCGGATAGTCTCAGAAAATGTACTCGGTAAGGCCTATTGTGATATCGTATTGACATTGAAGGAGAAGTATTGATAATGAATGATTGATTGTAAATTGTAAATTGATATCGTATTGACATGGAAGGAGAAGTATTGATTGTGAATGATTGATTGAAAAATTGGAAATTGATTGATTGTAAATGGTAAATGATTGTTATTGACACCGAGTACACGCTCTGTAGATCCCACCACGAAGTCTAAAACGAACATTGTTGTGCGTGCATCGAACCTGTAGTATGGGATGCAGTAGTACGTGCACTAGATAGGAGAAACAACTTGATAATAGACCTAGTTGACATGTATATACTTGATTAAGACCATTGTTTATTAATACCAATATTGATTTTGCAATTTGATCTTGATTCATATTCTTTCATGTACCCTGTTTCCTTACTCTCTGTTTTCACTACTTGCTGTCCGTGCTTGCTCTAAGGACAAATTTATTCTTTCTTTTAGATGAACAAGTACAGGTGCACAAGGAGAATTTCTAGGAGGCATTGATAAACAGTACTTCTATGATTGGAGCAGGAGCCTCTCGAGCTATTTGGTAAGTTCTTATATTCTAGATTTGGTTATTGAATTTCATTCTCGTTTATGTGATTATATTTTCTACGTGGCTGTGATTCATTTTCTTTATATTGTTGAGCTAAGACTGGTACAGCTTATGGATGATATGAGTTGGCATACTTATATCATTCGCTGGGCCTCAGTTACGTGCCTATATTTCCATATTCCGGAAAGTGGGGCATGACAGAGAATCTGGCATGGGAGGTCAACAACAAAAGCAATTTATGTACTGAAGGAACTCATGGAAATAGGGAGAAAGAAAGATCTACATATTGTGTTTATAGATCCAATTTTTTTTGATAAAGTCCATAGCGACACAGTATGGTGAGTGTTAAATAACAAACGGCTAACTATTTGGTATATTGAGGTGATTAGGTGATTAAGATATGTATGAAAGGCAATGACCACAATTAGAACAACCACACGAGAGAGTAGTGAATTCTCTATTACAATAGGTTTACACCAAGGTTCGGCTTTAAGCCGCTCCATCTTTACTTTGGTTATGGATGAATTGATGCGAGGAATACAAGAAGAGGTGCCTTGGTGTATGTTTTTTGCCGGCCGTCTTAGTGGATGGAACTAGCGCAGAAATCAATGCAAAATTATATATGGAGAGAAACTTTGGAAGCTAGTGTTAGGATTGTGTCTTGAATATTCGTTGTTCATATTAGAAGAAGGTAAGATGAAGCACGGAGGTCAAAACGTCCAAGAGAGTAGAAGAAAATAGCAGCAGCAAGGTGCATACTATGTTGCGGTCGACCGCACCCCACGACCGCTCGTAGTACAAGGATTGTCCGAGAGAGGTACGGTCGACTGGTCTTGTTGGATGGTCGATCGCCCACGGTGCTGTGTTCGTTTTTGGGCTTCGATTTGTTAGGTCGTTTCAACCCAATCTTCAACTCCAAGTTAGATCATACGGCTCCTATTCAATTACTTTTTTTCCAGGTTATATCGGACGACTGAGAATCAAGATTAAACCTAGGTTTCTCTCTATTCTTCTATATATATTGTAAACTCATCCAATATGAGAGGAAGTACTTCATAGATTATTTTCTCCATTACAAAGAGAGCCTCGAGAGAGAGATAGTTCTTGGTGGGTGAGTTTAATTTCTTGTATTGAGTGAATCAATAACTCCTTGTAATCTCCTCTAGTTGAATATCAGATCTTCTTATATTTTCCCCCGGATCAAGCAAAAGCTAACCGGGATAAGTCATCGGTGTGTTTGTGTTAGTTTGGTGGATCTACTTGCTTGCTCAATTTATTCGTCTCATCTACTTCGACCTCCTCATTGCTCTATTAGTTCCGCTGCGACCAGAGGTATTTGTTGATGCCCCAATTCAATAACTGGTATCAGAGTTTCAGGTTGCCGAGTCCCTTGGTTAAGATGACAGACCACAGTATTTTGAAGATCAAGCAGTTCGATGGAAAAGATCAATTTCAATCTTTGGAAGACAGACATGTATGATGTTCTTGTTCAAGAACGGTTGTAGTTAGTCGTTAAGAAGAAAGAAAAGCCAACTAATATGAAGGATGACGGTTGGAAAGATATTCATGAAAGAGCCATAAGTCTAATCCGACTATCCTTGGAGGACGAGGTCAAGTGCAGATTTCTTGAAGAAACTGATGCGGCGAGTTTGTGGGAAAAACTCATAGCTGACTACTCCATTTCGTCGTTATTAGATCGGATGCATTGGAAGAGGAAGTTGTTCCGTTTATCTATGAAGGAAGATACTGATCTCCAAGACCACATTACAGAGTTCAATAAGGTATTATATGAACTTAAGGCGGTCAACACAGATGTGTGTGAGGAAGATAAAGATTTCAACCTGATATATTCACTGCCGAATTCGTACGAGCCTTTGATCACTACCATGCTACACGGTAGATCTGTCAAGGAGAGTATTTTCAGTAGATGGTGTAATCAAAGCATTAAAAGAAAATCAACTTAGGAAGGAGACTCAGAAATCACTGTCTATTCCCAAAAATTGTCTAGCAGTGGATGGTCCTTCAGGGGGAAGACAAAGTGCTTTGCAAAAGGATTTGATCTGTTACCGATATTACAAGAGGCCAGGGCATATCAAGAAAGACTGTTGGAAATTGAAGAATCAGGATAGCGCAAAGAACGGGAGTTTAACCGCTAATGTGGTTAGTGCCTTTGATTCATGTGATTCGTGTCTTCTTGTATCAAATTCTTTAGAAGTGGGTTCTAGTTGGTTTCTTGACTCAGGGAGTTCTTCTCATATTTGCTCCAAGAGGAAGTTGTTTTCTAAACTTATAAGTCTACTACAGGGCGTTGTGTGATAACGAGAACTGGGGAGATTTATGAGGTAGTAGGTGAGAGGACAGTTGAGTTGAAGATGTCAGGTCTAAATATGTTCACTTTAAGGGATGTTTTGCATATTCCTCCGCTAAAACGGAATCTGATTTCCTTGGGAACTCTTGTTGTACGGGGCTGCAGGTACACAGCTCGAGGTGGAGTCCTGTCTGTTTTTCAAGGCCGTCTTAAGGTGATTAGAGGTATGAGAGTGGTTGGGCCAAGCCAAAACAATCTCTACAAGCTTTGGGGAATCCGAAATACTTGCGCAAGTGTTGCTCCTTTTCCCGTTATTTCCGTAAGCTCAGTTAGTTTTCCGCAACTAGATTCATCGAGACGAAACCACGACGTTCGAAGATCGTCGAGCGGTGGAGAAAGCCTAAGGTAGGTGGAGTTCGTGCGGAGTTTGGAAACTTCGTGAGTACATCTACGGAGGTGTACCTTTGAAGGGGTATACTGGATTCGGTGAGAGTGGGTAGAGATCAGTTCAATTAGAAGAAGCTATTGTTCTACGTTTTCTTTGTAAGTGGAATTAATTTGAGTTTGGAGATGAATAACACATCATGTGATAGCACTCGTATGAAATCCAAGGTGGAATTTGTTAGGATTGTGTCTTGAATACTCGTTGTTCAGATTAGAAGAAGGTAATATGAAGCACGAAGGTCAAAAAGTCGAAGAGAGTAGAAGAAAACAACAACAGCAAGGTGTAGGCTATGTTGCGGTCGACTGTCCTACGTTGCGGTCGACCGCACCCCCCGACCGCTCGTAGTACAAGGATTGTCCGAGAGAGGTACGGTCGACCTGTCTTGTTGGACGGTCCACCGCCCGCGACGCTGTGTTCATTTTTGGGCTTCGATTTGTTAGGTCATTTCAACCCAATCTTCAACTCCAAGTTAGATCGGACGGCTCCTATTCAATTACTTCTTTTCCTGGTTATATCGGACGACTGAGAATCAAGATTAGACCTAGGTTTCTCTCTATTCTTCTATATATATTGTCAACTCTTCCAATATGAGAGAGAGTACTTCATAGTTTCTTTTCTCCATTGCAAAGAGTAGCTCGAGAGAGAGAGAGTTCTTGGTGGGTGAGTTTAATTCCTTGTATTGAGTGAATCAATAACTCCTTGTAATCTCCTTTAGTTGAATATCAGATCTCCCTATATTTCCCCCCGGATTAAGCAAAAGCTAACCGGGATAAGTCATCATTGTGTTTGTATTAGTTTGGTGGATCTACTTGCTTGCTCAATTTATTCGTCTCATATACTTCGACTTCCTCATTGCTCTATTAGTTCCGTTGCGACCAGAAGCATTTGTTGGCGCCCCAATCCTAACAGCTAAAGACTTCAGAGTAAGAAGAACTAAAACATAGTATATAGAGTATAAATTTAGTGATATTCGGAACACAAATGAGGAAGTAGTGAATCATGATGGTCAAGAGATACGTAAGAGAGACCGTTTTCGATATTTAGGTTCGATTATACAATAAGATGGGAAAATTTGTGAAGATGTTAAACATAGAATCTAGTTAAGGTAGCTTAAGTGGAGAAGCACTAGTAATGTTTTGCGTGACAAACGTTTACCTTTGAAGTTGAAGGAAAATTTTTCTAGGATGGTTGTTAAACCAGTAATAAGTATGGAGCAGAGTGTTACGCAACAAAGAAACAACAAGTCTAAAAAATGAGTGTCACAGAGATGATGATACTAACATGGATGTGCGGTAAAACTAGGAATGATAGAATTAGAAACGAGCATATATGAGACATGGTAAAAGTAGTTCATATCCAAGATAGATTAAGAGAAAATCGCTTTAGGTGGTTTGGACATTTCACACATAGACCTAATAGTGTCCCTATTAGAATGAGTGATTTGATCGGTATTGAGAGAAGAGTTAGGGGTAGAGAAATATCTAAACTTACTTGGGTGAAAAATATAAGAAAAAATATAATAGTTTGTGGCCTTACATAATATATTGCGCTAAACCGAACAGAATGGAAACCCATGATTTGTGTAACCGACCATAACTAGTTGGGAAAAGGGTCTTACCCCCCAATTTTTTTTCCTTTTTGAGTAAAGGCTATTACCTAGTTTAGTCTCAAACCTGCGGCCTCCCTTTACCCATCCTAAACTATTACCATCTAAGCTACAACTCGGTGGTCTCACCCCCAAATTTGTTCCACATTTTTCTCGTTTGTTTGGCCTAGTAAAAAAAGAATGGCGCTCAATTTGTGAAAGTGTGTTAGAATAGAAATATAATTCCCTTAATCATTTCTATAACCTCGAAGTTAACCTCAAAGTTTTAGCCTAATGACATGATCTTTCTCAAGCTACATCATTAAAACTACTCATAAATAAATATTGAAGCTTGACTCAGGAGCAAAAATTCGAACCTTTGATACCAATTATAATGCCCCCAGTAGAGTTACCTAGATACTTTTAAAATGATAAATTTGCGGAGCTTTGCATAATGATTCGAGCTAATGGAGAGGGTTTAATTATGTTGAAGGTGCACTATATTTTTGGGTATATTTGTAAAGAGGAATTTGTTGTGTTACAGCATCCGCTGTAACAAGTATTTGATGTTAATAACGAATTGGATTTAGTTGCTACTAAGTTTTAAGTGGCAACAAATTATACAATTTCAATTTTTTTAATAGAACATTCATTTTATGATCACTCAATGGGAGTTAAAATCATTAAGTTTCAAAATTTTACCAATGAGTAATTTTTATAATTTACATCACCTCTAACAATACTAGTATTTTTCACGTGCAAATGTACATTTTAATAAGAGTTGGAGGATTTTCACGTACGATATGTGTTAAGAAATAGTTTTGGAATTGAACGTGCGCTGCACATAATTGGAAAAAATATTTTAAAGAAAAAACTATGATTTGTACGTGCAATGAACGTGTTTATAAGTAGAATTTGAGTTGTACGTGCAACATATGAATGTTTGGTGTTAAAAAATATTGAAAATTTGTTTTGCACATGTGTTGCACATTTTAAATAGGTAAAATTTTGTTTGTTTGTTTGTTTGTTTTTGTTGTAATTAATGAGAGAGTTGAAGTTGCACGGGCAACACATGAGTTTGTATGTTGACAAATGACAACCCCAACTCTCCCATTATAATATTAGATTACTAGTAATTTACACATGCGATGCACGTTTTAATAATTTCAACAAAAAAAAAACCTCTGACGTAGGGATGATTCGAACCGGAAACCTTCTTTATATTAGTTATGTACATGCGTTGCACATGTTGGTAAAATGACAAAATGATAAATAAACTAAGGCCTTCTCCCATTATAATATTAGATTAGATTAGATTATATATATATATATATATATATATATATATATATATATATATATATATATACACACTCATCCATCTGATTTTCAAGTTGACATATCCAAATTTGGATACATGTGATGCACGTCTTAATAAATATAGATTTTTAAAATAGAAATTTAGACGTAGTCTTGATTTGAACATAGGACCTTCTTTATAAAAGTTATACACGTGCGCTGCAAGGGTTAGTAGAATGGCAAAACATTTACAAATGACACTAAGGCCTCCCCCATTATAATATTAGAGATTAGAGATATGCAAATGAGTGAGTGTAAAGGTATCGTTTTGCCCAACAAAATAGAATATGAAAAGGAATAAAAATAGAAAATCGTTTCGACACCTTAAAATTAAATGCCTTGTCTACGAATGCAAAACTAAATTCAGAAGTGCAAACTTTTTTAACTTGCATGGTAAATCTCTAGTTTTATATATATAGATAGATAGACACAAGAATTGTAAGTTTAAATATAATTGCGAATTTTATTTTTTAAGTGAAATAACATTCCACTTTTACCTACTCAATCCTCAGTTCTCTGTAGTAAAATTTTGGTTATGTATAGAATTTGTCAATTATAAAAGCTTTATAATAAGAGCAATATTTTCAGAATTTGTTTTGGTAATATTTTAATTTTGTCCCTTTATAGAGTAAGATCTGTAGTCCCGTTCCCAATTTTTCCAAAATTTAGAAAATTTAGGGACCGAACCGCCGCAGTCGTTTTCTATATTACCAAAAATTGAAAAAAAATTCTACAGTAGGCTTCTATATTTGAGAGACAATATAGGAATTTTTCAAATATAGGAATCGGTAGATCATCTTGTGTCCGATCTATAAAAAAAATCGGACGCAACATGATCTTGCATATGAAGAATTTATAAAAAAAATAATAATAATAAAAATAATTCGGACGCAAGATGATCTTGCAATTTTTTTTTTAAAAATGTATCAGACACAAGATCATTTTGCATCCGACGAATTATAAAATTAAATATAAAAAAATAAACAGAATGGAGCGTCCCTGCCCCTTTTCACAAATTTTTTACTTTTTATTTCTATAGAATAAAGCCTATAGGATTATTTATACATATAAAGTTACTTTTCGATTGGTTTGATTATTTGATCAAGGGATGAGATTGAATGGGCCTATAGAAATTATTATGGGTTCCTATGCGTACAATTTTCAATATTTTCCAAATGTATTGGACTAAAAAAAAAATTAATCAATGGCTGAGATTCAAAAGCAAAATGATCATCCACCGTTGGACCAAATTTTGGATTTCAACGACTACAAACTCAACTCAAAATTCATATTTCTAAAACCCTAATATAGGAATTTTGAATCTTAACGACTACAAGTGCTCTAATAAATTTCTTTGCTCTTTATCTTTGATCGATGGATATTTAATATCAAATTTGAAGTCATCCTATATGGCATCGGAAGGAAAAAAAACTCATATTGGAGTGTAGGATCCGGTCTCATTTAACTATCTATCCATTCAGTTGATTTTTTTCTTCATATGGACTATCGCGCAACAACCTTAACAATCTCTACATTGACTCGAATATGGGGTTTGGAACAAGAAAGTTTGCAATATGAAAAAGTTTAGAGATTCATAGTTTCCACCTTAGTCTCTTTCAAGTTAACTTATCCATGTCTCCTGCTATTTGTTTTTTTTTGACTCGACGCCCATGCCTCTCACCATCTAGCTCGTGGACTCCACAAGACAACGTCCTTTGTCAGTGTTTTGGCTTGACAAAGCCTCCTCCATTTATTGATGTAACACAATACTCAAATGCATGACTAAATTAAAACTCACGCTAGACCATGGGTTTTGATGTCACTTGTTGTGACTAGCACCTATTGACTTCTTGGGTCACTAGTCCAAGTAGATATTGATAAATTAATTAGTTAGAAGCCAATATTGTACTACTCCAGATTTTCTAGATAGGTGTTGTACGAACGGCGAACCCGAGGCGCTACATATATGATCTGTATTGGAGTCCAGAGTCCAATCTTAAACAATTTCCTTCACAGTTTAGGAAAAGAAAATCTACCCACAAAGCAACATACATATCAACTGCACGATTAAAACATTGCCTATTAAATATTTGGGGCTACCAATTGCGGCTGGCAAACCGAGAAGGAAGGATTGGAACGAGCTGATTGAGAGAATAGCAATTAGGCTGCTGGAATGGAAAGGTAAGATGCTGTCGTTCGGAGGCAGGCTGGTGCTGCTTAACTCAGTCATTAGCGTCATCCCTTTATATTTCTTATCATTCTTTGAGATTCCGGCCTGGGTGATAAAAAGAATTGACAGGCTGAGAAGACGATTTCTCTGGCATGGGTCGGGTACTGATGGGAAGGAGTACTCGTTAATCAAATGGGGGGTGGTATGTAGACGAAGAGAATTCGGTGGCTTGAGGGTAATGAATCTCCGACAAATGAATCAAACACTACTCTGTAAATTGTGGTTGAAGCTTAAAGTTAGGGCTAAAGCTAAATGGGCTGTTCTGATAGAGAAAGCATATAGCAAGAATGGCTGCATACATAAGAAACCGAAGAATATGGCATCTATGTCCGGATTCTGGCGAGGGGTTTCCAGGACCAGGGACATATTTCTGGCTGGGGCTACATTAGCCATTGGTAAAGGCAAATCGGTCTGCTTCTGGAAAGACAAGTGGTGCGGACCGATTACTTTAAAGAGTAGATTTCCAAATATTTATAAAATGGCGACGGACAAAAACGATTGGATAGCTAGAAACTGGAGAAACGGCGTATGGAGGCCAAGAATTAGGGGGAGAATGAACACGGAAGCTAGAAGACAAAAAGATCGAGGACCTAATCCTATTTTTACAAGATTGGAAGCCGACGGAAAAGGACATTGAAGACAAGGTCTCCGGGCCATGAGGGAGGGGAGGTGGATTTTCGGTAAAAGCCACTTACGAATGGTTAAACGATAGGGGGGGGATGCCTGATCCGATTTGGAGGGTGAAAGCCCCACTAAAGGTCAAGATCTTCAACTGGCTAGCTAGTAGAAAAGTAATCCTCACTCGTGACAACTTGGCAAAGCGAAAGTGGCAGGGCCCGGGAATATGCATGATGTGTCAAATGGATTGCGAAACAGTTGATCACCTTCTACTTCAGTGTCAGTATGCTAGGCAAATCTGGGGGACCTTTTAGTCTGAATGGGCATCAGGGGCCAGGGTCTAGAGACGATTAACGAGGTCTAGAGAGGGTGGAGGGATTCCAATGTACGTAAAGAACAAATAGTTATAAGGGATTTTGGGGTAGCGGCGATTTGTTGGGGTATTTGGTTAGAAAGGAACAATAGAATCTTCAGGCCAACACACAAGCATATCATACATCAACAGCTTTTATTCAATATTATTGCTAATATTGTATTCTGGTCCCAAACGGCAGGTGCTTAAGCAACAAAAAAGGTTAAAGAACTGTATGCAGACATCAGTACCTCTACCAATGAGGCGGAGTCAGAGGAGGAAGGTAGGGAACAAGCGGGGGAGTGATTGACAAGTCGGAGTTCATGAGTTCACTTTTTTGGGGATGTTCCGATGATAGGAACTTTTTGTATCAGCTGAAATTATTTCATTTTTTGGGAAGGTGAGCATTGTACGGGATGGGTCGCCTTTTTTGGGTAGGAGAATGAGTATCATAGTCCACTGTTGGGATGCATGAATATCATCTCTCCTTCTTGGTTGTCTGTTTGATTAAAATCACTTTAATGAAGCGCAGGGGGCCTAGTGCCCACCGTTTTCAATCAAAAAACATGCATATCTAATAACATCATGAAAATCTAACCAACTTTTCACGGTGTGTTATTTCCATGTAGCATCAGTTCGTTTCATTGAAAAGGTATAAAAGACGCAAAAGTTAATTAAAAGTCGCAAGATTAAATAGGGTAATCCTACAATTAATGGTTTTCATACCTCCCCACAATTGAGAGGGGACTAAAATAGAGAGAAATAAAGGACTGCATCATCCAAGTGAGTTAAAAAAAAAATATATCAATATAATAAAACACAAAGAAAGATATCAAGTGGCTCTCCTTCAATCCCCCCCCCCCCCCAAATCAAAGTCTCAAATCTAACCTCAAAAAACATATTTCCCCCCCAAAATTCAAAATTAAATCCCCACCCAAAACAACTCCTTTATTTATTTAATTCTTTCTCTCTCTCTTCTATTCAAAATATACAGAAAATAAAAATTTTAATTAAAAAAAAAAAAATTTAAACCAAAAAATTTAAGATTTTAAAAACTTTAAAAATAATTCAAAAAAAATCAAAAAAAATCAAAAACTTATAAAAGAATTTAAAAAATATTAAATTTTTTTTAAAAAAAAACTATTTTTTTTTAAAATTTTTTGAAATTTTAGAAACAAAACTTTAAAATTTAAAAAATAAATGTTTAGATTATTGGTATTGTAGATACCTTCACACTTGCACTTACGTTACCATTGTATTTAGACATGCTCATAGTGGTTATGGGATTAGAGTAAGCTCTATAAAATCTATATGATAATGCCTTTGCATAACTATTACATGCATCTAAAATTGATGCTGAAGTTAAAAAAAACTTTATGCAGTGTTTCTAACAAACTATATTTTTTATTTTATTTTTTATTTCGATCGCAATTTTGATTTCAATCACGATTTCGATTGCGATTTTTTTTTTGTATGGTTTTGAGAAGAAGTTTAGTGAGCGGTACATACTCGCCAGTTCTGGTGAGTAAATATTAGAAATCTATTTTGGCAAGTAGTTTGGCTAGTCCCGTTGGAGCATATTTTTGTCTTTATATTAGCTATTTTGGTTAAAATTGAAAGATGGCTAGCATGGTTGGAGATAGTCTAATAAGAAGGAATTCAATAAAATGAAGGTGAATTGTTAGAAAGGATTCTCACCAGTGAGTCACTGTTGACCGATTTTACAAATAAATGGTATAAGGTGACCTTAACAATTGAGAAACAACCGTTCGTACCATCTAAACTAAGTCTGGATGATGTTGAATCATATGAATGTGGATGTGGATGCGTACCTTGGTCTTGATGGGTCAAATGCAAAGGAAAGGTATACTAAGGGGAGGAACAACTAAGGTTGGCAAGCTCGATCCGAGCTCGACCAAGTCCGTGTTGGGATTGGGGCATCAACGAACGCCCGTTGTCGCAGTGGAACTAAATAGAGCAATAAGAAAGTCGAAATAGATGAGACAAATCAATTGAGTAAGCAAGTAGATCCACCAATCTAATACAAACACAACAATTATTTATCCCGGTTAGGTTTCGCTTAATCCGGGGGGAAATATAGGGAGATCTGATATTCAACTACATGAGATTACAAGGGGTTACTGATTCACTCAGTCCGAGGAATTAAACTCACCCACCAAGAACTATCTCTCTCTCGAGCATCTCTTTGCAACGGAGAAAAAAATCTATGAAGTGCTCTCTCTCATATTGGAAGAGTTTAAAAGATATATAGAAGAATAGAGAGAAACCTAGGTCTAATCTTGCTTCTCAGTCGTCCGATAAAATCTGGAAAAGAAATAACTGAATAGGAGTCGTACGATCTAACTTGGAGTTGAAGATTGGGCTGAAATGACCTGACAAATGGAGGCCCAAAACGAACAAAGCACCGTAGTCGGTCGACCGTCCTCCTCTCGACCAAACCCTGTACAACTGCATCAAGTGTGCGGTCGACCGCAACTTTGGACAGTCGACCGCAAATCTTCTCTGGCTGTTGCTGTTGCTGATTTCTCTTCTACTTACTTCGACGCTTCGACCTCCGTGCTTCATCTTACCTTCTTTTAATCTGAACCACAATTATTCAAGACATAATCCTAACAATCTCCACCTTGGATTGTATATGTAACACCCTGCAAAATTGGAAAAATGACAATTTTGCCATCGTGTGTTACGCACGTGTATTTTGTAACGTATTTTCACTACGTATTTTAATTACCAACTATTTATGCATTTCCCGTATTGATTTTTCCTATTTTGAGTAAACAAAAATATAATATTTCAATCTCTGTATTTTTACGTGCTTTTTATGTGTTTCGATGCACGTATCAACTACTTATTTTTCCATCGTTACATGTAATATTTTTATGAGTATTTATTATTTATTTTTCATATTCAAATCCATTTTATAAAACGAAAATCCATTTTCGCATTTTTGATCTAAATAATTTTGTACGTATAATGCACGTGTTTTCTACGTACGTAGCAATTACGTCGTAAAATTAATAAATATATTTTCTTATATTGTATTTTTATTATCTTTAATATTTTTTCTGTTGATAAAGTCAATTTTCGTATTTCGGTATTTTACGTGCGACGCAGGTGTTTCGGTGCGCATATTTAAGCGTATCCGTTTTTCAAAATAAATTTTGAAGTGCGTGTATTTATTTTATTATACATTTTAGATTTTAAAGTAAATTATTTTTACATACAATATATATATATAGATTAGATAGTATCTATATAATAAAACACAGAGAAAGCTATCAAGTGGCTCTCCTTCAATCCCTTCAAAAATCAAAGGTCCAGATCCAACCTCACAAAACATATTTTTCCCCCAAAACTCAAATTCAAATCCTCCACTCAAAACAACTCATATATTTATTTAATTTTTTCTCTCTCTTTCCCTCCCTTTTCTATTTAAAAAATTAAGAAAATAAAAATTCTACAAATTTTTATTAAAAAAAAACCAAAAAAATTAAAATTTTAAAAACTTTAAAAATAATTCAAAAAAAATCATATAATATGTTTTTTACAGGACCCCCAAAAGTTTCTCATATAATATGTTTACTACTTCAATTAATTTGCTGGAACTCCAAAACTATTTTATATGATCAAACAAGGTGCACCGTTTCGAAGACGTGCCATAGGCACGTGTCAACGGGCAAACCTAGTATATATATGTATAAGTATATAATGTATATATATGTGTGTGTTGGCTGATATCTTTACTATTTTAATGAGAGAGTTGGGGTTTGTAACAAACAAACCCTAACTTTGTAACTATATAAACACATATGATACACATACAAATTATATCCAACAAATATACCGCACGTGTAGCTCAATTCAAAATATTCAAATATAAACTATTTTTTCTTATTTGATATATATTTATTTAATTTGATGACTTTAATTTTTTTAGATGTGCATCGCACGTACATTATACGCACGTACATTATACTATTATATATAAGTATAGTAAAGCTAGGATGTTTGATAAAAGTGTAATGCATGTTGGCATTATTTGTAATTGGGTGGAAATTGAATAGTCAATGTAGGGGGAGGCCCACACGTGAACAACAAAGAAGTGCTGTTCGTTTGAAGTGTTGCTTGACTTGGTCCAGGATGACATGGCGAACATGTGAGGGGCCCACCCGTGAATGCAAGAATTTTTTCCCAAAATGATCCTTTTTGAAAAAGTATTGCCACAAACGACCTGTTTTTTTTTTTTATTATTTCCACAAACGCCCTACTCGCTTTTTGAAAAAGCGAGTGTGGTACAAACCATCCCGCTTTTTCGAAAAGCGAGTCTTAGGTTTCAGAAAATTGAAAACCTAAGACTCGCTTTTCGAAAAAGCGGGATGGTTTGTACCACACTCGCTTTTTCCAAAAGCGAGTCTTGGGCTTCTTTGCCTAGCAACACTCGCTTTTTGAAAAAGCGGGGGTAATTATACCACACTCGCTTTTTCAAAAAGCGAGTGTCGATTGGGACTTAAACCCCCGCCCCCAAAACAGATCTCACTTCTCTCTATCTTCTCGAAGACTCGCTTTTTCAAACCCTAACCCATCGCTCGCAATCTTCGATTTCTCGCCTATTTCATCAAAATAGCCGTCGATTAGCTCCTAAAATCTTCGCTTTCTCATCCCAAGCTAGTTGCCCACCTTGTGGTTGAGTTTTCTTTTCGAAATTTTGGGTGATTGCGGGGGATTGAAGAACAAGGGGTGGAGGTCGGTGACGCTCGCGATTTGGGGCTGGTTCTTTTTGGTTTGTGGTGATTGCGGTGGTTCAATTCTTGCGTGAAGCTTGAGGTATATTTCTAGAACTCAATTTTTTCTAATGTTGTATATATATTGTGTGTAATATGTGGTGGTGTGTGTAAAATTTGTGAACGATTTGCTGAATATATAACTCTATATCTCTGATTTGAACGATTTGTTTGTAATGTGTGTAGAATTTGGGGATTTGTGAGTAAAAGTGTAATTGTGCATATGTGAGTAGTATTTGTGCATATGTGCATATGTGAGTAAAAGTACAATTGTGCATATGTGATTTTGTGAAAGTATAATTTGGGATTTGAACGATTCTAGAACTCAATTTTTGATTTTACTTAAATCAAGAATTGTAGATTTGTGCATATGTGAGTTGTATTTGTGAGTTGTATTTGTGAGTTGTGAGTTTGGAATTTGTGATCAGGAGAAATTTACTGCAATTCTAAGTATATAGTTTGGGATTTGTTTTGCTCGCCAAGCTTTCTTATAGGAAATCTGATAATTGTATTGTATTTTAACAATCTCAATAATTGACCTCGGTGATAAAGCGGTATCCTTTTTGACCACATCGACAATTAGATTACAAACAATATTGTAATCAATTTTAAGGTGATCTTGATTCAGCGTTGGATTCGTACAAGTGTGTGGCCCAACTATCTTCTTCACCACAAAATTCGTCCCGCCTTTTGGAACCATTGCTCGTAATCTCCAAGGGCAGCCACCATCACTTACTCTGGGGGGCCCTTGCACGATCTCCTCAATGGTACGTTTTCTAGGTGCCATTTTGCATTTAACAGTGTACAGTGACGGTGTAGATTTCAAATACGAATTCACGATGTTTTTTGATAGAATACAACTTCACTGCCTGTTGAATCGGCTGCTTACTTATAAACTCCTGTCCAACGTACAATTCGTCTACATTGGACGAACCAGACGACTCATGTGGAACTAGGTGTACTCTAGCACCTTCAGCCATCTCCTCAGTAACATGCCCGTCAACATTGCCGTAGCTATAAGTACCTCTGGATTGATTAGAACTGTTGTTCGTGGGATTTACATTTGCACCACTGTCAACATCTTCATCATCGTCTACGTCATCAGTGTCACCACTATCAACATCTTCATCGTCTGATTCTTCATCTTCTTCATCATCTTCTAATAAGCTGTTGTTACAGACTGCATTTTGAAAGAGTTCAAACATGCTGTTATTTGGAACAGAGTCAGGAACCGGGCTAGGTTGGCGTGGCAGCTCAACATTTACAGAATCCGGAATTGTTGTATTTGTGAAGGTGTTCTCTTGTGAGGATACAGGATTTGGTTGTGAAGATTGATCGGGGTTAGGCCTCGACTGCTGTGTAGGTACTACCCGTATGAAGCTTGCACTGGGGATATCATGTGGCTGAGCATTCACAACTCGAATTTGCTGAATATATAACTCCACTACAGACCAAGTACAATTGGGATCAAATGTCCTAGCAATCAATGACTTCAGCGCATTATCAGTAGGTACGGGTACTGTCATAAAATACTGACCATCTCCTCTTCCTGCTGCGTATCGAGCTAAAATTTTCAAATTCCATTCATTCCTATCCCAATTAGTAACTTCATAGATTTTCTCAACTAATTCTTCAAATGTGATGGTACGGGGTACCCAAACTATTTCCGGTTCCAAATGACTATAACAACAACCAATCTTTGGATCACGAATTATTTCACCACCAAAATATAACCAAATAGGAATCTCCAAATCCATACCTACGTTAATTTATACCAATAAGCGAGTTATTATGTGCCTATAAAGAAAACCTAATTAAATTAACAAAATAATGGGGGAATAAACATCATACCTTCACAATAAAGTTGCTTTCCTTTTGAAGTATACCCAAATTCCAACAAATTAAACCTCTAACGGAAGATGGGTTTAAGTTGTCCAAAGCAATTTTGTGGGATTTTCAACAAATTACGAGGGTATTTTGACGAATTTGATATGAGAGATGGGTTAGGGTTTCGCGAGCGAAGAGGAAGAGAAAGAATAGAGAGTAGAAGTGAGATCTGTTTTGGGGGCGGGGGTTTAAGTCCCAATCGACACTCGCTTTTTGAAAAAGCGAGTGTGGTATAATTACCCCCGCTTTTTCAAAAAGCGAGTGTTGCTGGGCAAAGAAGCCCAAGACTCGCTTTTGGAAAAAGCGAGTGTGGTATAAACCATCCCGCTTTTTCGAAAAGCGAGTCTTAGGTTTTCAATTTTCTGAAACCTAAGACTCGCTTTTCGAAAAAGCGGGATGGTTTGTACCACACTCGCTTTTTCAAAAAGCGAGTAGGGCGTTTGTGGAAATAAAAAAAAAACAGGTCGTTTGTGGCAATACTTTTTCAAAAAGGGTCATTTTGGGAAAAAATTCTGAATGCAACCAGTGGAGTCTTTGCTTCTTGTGCCTGTTGACCGGTTGGAAGATGGGGAAGATCGGTTTGTAATTTGAAGTGTTGGGAGTTAGAGAATTAGAGAGGTGGTGAGATGAAAAGTTGGGGTTTTTTTGGAGTTAAGAAAATAAAGGGTTGGAAGAATTAAAAGAGAGTTATTAGGTTGAGAATTTTTGCACTTTAAACCCTAACAAAATCCTATAAATAGCACCTCCATTTCTCTTTCTCTTTTGCACCAAAACAAAATCAAAGTAAGTGAAAGAAAAAGAAAGAGAGTAAGAGAGTTCTTGTGCTTGGAGAAGCTATTGCTAGGAGGAGAAGTCTTGCTAGGAGCTAGGAGTTGCTTTTGAACTAGAAGTGGTGTTCCATCTTTCCTTTCATTGTTCAAACTTTATTAAGGTGGGTGATCATATACTTTCTAATTATAGGGATGACATGCTTTATGAGTAGTATAAATTTGATATGATAATTAGAAGATAAATTCATGCTTTTATGTATGCCAAATTGTAGAAATGTTACTATTGATTAAGGAATAAAGCAATTGTCTTGTTGTTTAGAAATGAGAACAAAGTAAGGAGAAATTTTCATTTTCTTGTTAATTTACTAATGTAGAAACTAGTAAGTGTGAAAATATTTGAAGAGATTTCATTATGGTTAAAAAGGAGTTTTGTAAAGAGTGGGTGGTTTCATTATTTTCTAGTGTAGAATGTGCATGCTAAAATAAGTAGTATAAGAAGATATTGATATGAAAATTATAAGATAAAATTCATGCTCAAGTATCATGCTATGAATGAAGATGATTTTTGTTGTGATTATAGATATCATGCTAATTAAAAAGAAAAAATTCTTTATACCATGAATCATGTTATGCTTGCAAATTTTGTACTTGTTGAGTACGTGGAAATTTTATTGATAAATGTCATGCAAACCATGCTTTAGGATCTATTGACTAAGAAAGAAGAAAGTAAATTTTGTTAGTGTTGACATATGTATATTTTGCATTGTCGCATTTGAAAAATAATAATTTTTCATGAAGGAGATTTTTGTGGAATTCTCATGATTGAGACATGTTGGCATGCTATAAATTTCCAATTTGTATAAGAGGAATATAAACTATTTTTTTATGAAGACTATTTTCTTAAATTCAAGTGTTGAGAAATGCAAGTCTATGTGTAAATTGAAAAGAAGAATTGTCTAAGAAAAATGAAAATGAGGCTTAAAAGAATTTAAAATTTGGTGTTTACTATTTTTTTAAAAAAATCTAATATCATGGAAAAGTTTATTTCAAATTATTAGAAAGACTTGATCTTGGATAAACAAGTTGCATGAAAAAGAATCACTTTCTGAATAGTTTAAACAAAAATACATTAGTACATTTTCTAAACATAAAATACACTTGGACTTACTGGTTAGCAAAACAGAGCACTGTTATGAGAGATCTTGGGTGTGAAGCTTGATAGCCACTTTTATTTTTATTTCTTTAAATTAACCCCAAGACCGAGAAGTCAATATGTGTACATTTCGACACAAGATTTTGACGCCAGGTCCACTTGGACCAAACGGCTAGCAGGTGGGATTTCTTTGGGCGTCACTGTAGCTCACGTGCAGCTCGGGTTCGAAACCCGTGGGCTACATTTCTTTTGTGCGATCTTTGACATTTTTGAACAAATTTTTTTTATAAATAAAAGAGAATTTATTAAAAGGAGTTGCAAGATTTTTTTGTGTATTTGAGATACAAAAATGAAAATTTAGATAGAAAGATGAATAATGTGAACTTTAAAAAAATAAATCTTTCTTTAAGAAGTGCGAAATAGTATTTTGTGAAGTGATCTTTTAAAGAGATTATATTTGTAGTTATTAAAGAAATATTTTTATAGTGAATTGAAACATTGTGATAACTTAAATTTGTTATAACAATTCATGTGGTGAAATTGTGTTCATGAAAGGAATGTTTGTTTAAAAAGAATATGAATACATAACTAGATCATGAATAGTGGCGAAACTATGATTTGTGACTAAGTTGAAAGAAAAATATCTAGGTTTAAGACATGTTTATTAAAGGGTATGTGTACCCATGACTATTGTACATGAGAAATTGTGATTTAGAGTTAGTAATACCTCGGGTACCGGCACTATTGAAATAAAAGATTTTAAGACGTGATTTGAGATATGGCTATGGAGCTATCTCGGTAAATATTGATTAAGTCCGGTAAAGAGGTAAAACTAATTCTAGGCTTGGAAATCTATTCATGTCTTGAATCATATAGTTAGGCACATAAGTGAAGATGTAGTAAACTTGGGCAAACGTAAGTGGGTTCTTCTATATAGTCAACGGTGGATTTCTGTGGCCATAGACCCAGTTGGCAGACTGTGGTTGCTCCGTGAGAGATGGACTTTTATTTTCAGTGACTTAGCGTAGTCAGGCGGATATTTACCATACTCCAATGTATATACGTATACCGGAGCTAGGGGGCACTTGCAGGGTGGTTCGCACGATGAGGGATCCGTTATAATAGCCAGCGAGGCTGAGATCCATATTCATGGAATGATCTAAACCTTACTTTATTACTGGGTAGTTTCATGGCGAGGGATCGAACCCTTTATTGAGGAGTACGTAGGTGCTTGCCCTCGGACTTATGTAGTATGGGATGCATAGATTCCGAACATGTATGCATTAATGTCATCCTAGTATAAAATGTGTGCATTAGGCATTAAGGCACGGCATACACTTACATGTTTAGCGTAGTCACAACTTAACACTTTATTGTTCATTCAATTTTTGTGATTTGTTAAAGTAATGAGATCGTTATATGCACGGCATAGAGAGGATAGCCGACTATAACATTTTCGTCAGTTGTAAGTGACTGACGTGCCCACAGCTTGATATGCAGGTAATGGACTTTGCCATGAAGATGTTATGATGCAGTTGATGATTTACATTGATATAGTTGTACAAGTTGTATTTTATTTCATTGTTGTATTCTTCCGCTGTGTAAATAAAGATGTAATGAACTCTGATGTATCATTGAAAAGTTTTAATTTTCTTGTAAAATTGTACGAAGTGAAGTAAAGATCCTGTGAAATCTCGAATTCGGTCTTATTTGGAATTCGGGGCGTTACAGTATACGAGTGCTATCACATGATGTGATTATTCATCTCCAAACTCAAATGAATTCCACTTGCAAAAAAAACTTAGAATAATAGCTTAATCTTCTAGTTGAACTGATTTCTACCCAATCTCACCGATCCAGTGTAACCGTTCAAGGGCACACCTCCGTAGATGTACTCACGGAGTTGCCAACCTCCGCACGAACTCCGCCTACCCTTAGGCATTCTCCACCTCTCGACGATATTCGAACGTCGTAGTCTCGTCTTGATGATTCTAGTTTGCGGGAATAACGGAAAAAGAAGTAACAGCACATGTGCAGGTATTTCGGATTCTCCAAAGCTTGTAGAGATTGTTTTGGCTTGACCCAATCATTCTTATACCTCTAATCACCTTACGATGACCCTGAAAACAGACAGAACTCTACCTCGAGCTTTGTACCTGCAGCCCCGTGCATCAAGAGTTCCCATGAAAATTAGATTCCGTTTCCACAAAGGAATATACAAAACATCCCTTAAAGTGAACATATTTAGACCTGACATCTTCAACTCAACTGTCCCTTCACCTGTTATTTTACAAATCTCCCCAGTTCCTGTTGTCACACAATGCCCTGTCGTAAACTTATAAGTAGAAAACAACTTCCTTTTGGAGCAAATATGAGAATAACTCCCTGAGTCAAGAAACCAACTTGAATACATTTCTAAAGAATTTGAAACAAGAAGACACGAATCGCCTGAATCAAAGGCACTAACCACATTAGCGGTTGAATTCCCATTCTTTGTGCTCTCCTGATTCTACAATTTCCGACAGTCTTTCTTGATATGCCCTGGCCTCTTGCAATATCTGCAACGGATCGAATCATTTTGCATAGCACTTTGTCTTTCCCCTGAAGGACCTTCCACTACTAGACAACTTGTGGGAATAAACGATAATTTATGAGTCTCCATCCTAAGTTGGTTTTCCTTCTATGCTTTGATTACACCATCTACCGAAATATTCTCATTGGCAGATCTACTGTGTAGCATGGTAGTGATCGAAAGCTCGTACGAATCCGACAGTGAATATATCAAGTTGAAAGCTTTAGCTTTCTCACACACATCCGCGTTAATTGCCTTAAGTTCAGATAATACCTTATTGAACTCTGTAATATGGTCTTGGAGATCGGTACTTTCTTCATTGTCAAACAGAATAACTTCCAATTCCAATGCATCCGATCTAATAACGACGAACCAGAGTAGTCAGCTATGAGTTTTTCCCACAAACTCGCTGTATCAGTTTCTTCAAGAAATTTGCACTTGACCTCATCCTCCAATGATAATCAGATTAGACTTATGACTTTTTCATGAATATCTTCCCAAACATCATCCTTCATATCAGTTGGTTTTTCTTTCTTCTTAACGGCTAACTGTAAATGTTCTTGAATAAGGACATCATACATGTCAACCTTCTAAAGATTGAAATTAATCTTTCTATCAAACTGCTTGATCTTCAAAAGACTGTGACCTGTCATCTTAACCAAGGGACTCGGCAACCTGAAGCTCTGATGTAACGCCCCGAGCCCGGCTCAACTGCACACATGGCTACACGTGCGTGTGCACGAAAGAACAGACACAAAACTCTAGCCACGCCCACCACAGGCCCCATCAAAAGGTGGGTATACCCTATAGTTACCTTTCTCATTTGGTATTCCTAATATAACCTCTCTTTTTCCCCTCTCTAGCCACGATGTGGGACAATCTCCCTCACGCCCAAACCACCAACACACCACAACTTCATGCATGCATTTTTTTCTTTTTCCCAATTAATGGCCTAAGCCCCATAGACTCCACTATAGGCTCCATCATCAATCCCTTTAATCCAACCTCTATAGGATTCTTCTATAGGCCAACCAACTAATCCCATCTCATATATATATATATATATATATATATATATATATATATATATATATATATATAATATCATATATACCCGCTTAAGTACGGGGTGTTACACACACCCCCTTAAGAACTCAGCGTCCTCGCTGAGCCCGGGACCTGCAAGCTAATACAAGACCGCCTTTCTTGTCGATGTGGAGTGGAGTACCGTGCTAGCGTACTGCCCCCGGTCTCTACCAGCGTACTATCCTTAGCCAGGCGTACCTCTAACCCACTCTGACCCATGATCGGTGTCGAAAGTCAACACTGATACCATTTTGTAACGCCCCAAGTCCGACTCAGCTGCACACACGGCTAGACATGCGCGTACGGAAAAGAACGGACACAAAACTCGAGCCACGCCAACCACAGACACCATCAAAAGGTGGGTATACCCTATAGGTACCTTTCTCATTTGGTATTCCTAATATAACCTCTCTCTTTCTCCTCTCTACCCACGATGTGGGACAATCTCCCTCACGCTCAAACCACCACCACACCACAACTTCATGCATGCATTTTTGTCATCTAGTGCATGTAATAGCCATAGCTCCATAATCAATCCTATAAGCCTCTTTAGTCATTTTAATTAATCCAAACCCTATAGGACCCTTCTATGGGACAACACCACACTTTCTCACTCATTTTATTTATTATATATATAATAAAATACAAAGAAAGCTATCAAGTGGTTCACCTCCCCCTCCCCCCCCCCCCCCCCCCCCCCCCCCCCACACACACACACACACAAAATCAAAGGCCCAGATCTAACCTCACAAAAACACATTCCCTCCCTCCCAAAAGTTTCCCCCCAAAACTCAAATTCAAATCCCCCCCAAAACAACTCTTTTATTTATTTAATTCTTTCTTTCTCTCTCTCTCTCTTTATACACACACACACACACACACACACACACACACACACACACACACACACACACACACACACACTCTTGGAAACATGGACTTTTATACTGCAATTTATAGTTATTTTTCAACATATACTAATGATAACATTGACTTGTATTTACAACTAATTATTGTCATACTATTCAAACTTGAGCTATATAATTGTTGATTTACTATTTACAAGGCTTTTCATATGTTGTATCATTCTGAAGACGTGCCGTAGGCACGTGCCTACGGGAAAATCTAGTATATATATATATAACTATTATATATTTCTATATAATATTATATATATACCCGCTTAAGTATGAGGTATTACATCTGATACCAGTTGTTGGGATTGGTGTGTCAACGAACGCCCATTGTCGCAGCGGAACTAAATAGAGCAATGAAAAAGTCGAAGTGGATGAGACAAATCAATTGAGCAAGCAAGTAGATCCACCAATCTAACACAAATACAATGATGATTTCACCTGGTTAGCTTTCGCTTAATCAGGGGGAAAATATAGGGAGATCTGATATTCAACTAGAGGAGATTACAAGGAGTTACTGATTCACTCAATCTGAGGAATTAAACTCACTCACCAAGAACTATCTCTCTCTCGAACCTCTCTTTGCAATGGAGAAAAGAATTTATGAAGTACTTCCTCTTATATTGGAGGAGTTTACAATATATATATAGAAGAATAGAGAGAAACCTAGGTATAATCTTGATTCTCAGTCGTCCGATAAAACCTAGAAATGAAGTAACTGAATAGGAGCCATACGATCTGACTTGGAGTTGAAGATTTGGCTGAAACGACCTAACAAATCGAGGCCCAAAATGAACACAATGCCGCAATCGGTCGACCTTCCAACAAGACTGGTCAACCGTCCTCCTCTCGGCCAAACCCTATACAACTACATCAAGTGTGCGGTCGGCGGTGCAGTCGAAGGGGCGGTCGGGTGTGCGATCGACCGCAACTTTGGTCAGTCGACCGCAACTCTTCTCTGGCTGTTGCTGTTGCTGATTTCTCTTCTACTCACTTCGACGCTTCGACCTCCGTGCTTCATCTTACCTTCTTCAATTCTGAACTACAAGTATTCAAGACATAATCCTAACAGTCCGACCCATTTTTAAGTAGGGTATGGGCCTGAATTTTTTGAAAATTTTCAGACCCGGGCTCAATCTTTGATCCTGAATTTTTTTCGAGCTAGGTTTTGGGTTTGTATAAGTCCGGATTGGGACTCACAATAATTGAAATTTTGAATTGAACAGTTCAACCGACCCGTCTCCCATTCTCAACCCGACATGTCTCCTATTCTCAACCTTCAGTTCTGTATGTTAAGTTCTCAACGCAACCAACTATACCCCATATCCAAATTCCTCTAAAAAAACATAAGTCTCCTCTTTCTCCCAAAATTCACAAACGAAACTCTAGTTTTCTCTTTCTCTATCTCTTTCACTTGGTGGCCGGCGGTGACTCATCTTCTTCAATGTTGCCCCATTCTCACAGGTTTGTTGTGTTGAGGTGAAGCCAAACAGAAGGAAAGTTGGGTTACTTTTTTGAATGGCTTCAGGATGGTGGAGGTGATGATCGGGATGGAGATGGGTTGGCTGTATATGGAGGGGTGATTAGTCGTGGGATGGAGATTAGCTTGATGATTAGTGGGTGATTAAAAAGTTTTATAATCCCAAACCCTAGATCTATCTAAATGAACTAAGGAGGTTAAACGGCTAGCACAACTTGGAAGGTAAATTTAGTATTTTTTATCTGAATTTTGTTTGAAACCATCTCTAATAATGGCAAGAACTTATTGAATCCATCGTTTGGGCTCATAACAAATTAAAAGTTGCTCCTTCTACTCAGCCTAGAGCCTTGAGCATTGTACAAGGACGTGCTGTAGCAGTAGAGTTTAACCCTAATATTTAGCTTCAATTTATGGTTTGATTTACTGAACTTTGCTTGAGCATTCCCATTTACGATTGAAAAAATGTAAGACAGGAAATCAGATCGAGCTCAGGCTTTTTGGATTTATTCGGACCTGGGCTTAGACCTCAATTTAGCATCCCAACCCAAAATTATGTCGGGCTTGAACCCTAGAAAACTTTTCGGGCTTGGGTTTGTATAAGCCCGGCTCGTTGCCAGCCTTAGGAACAACGCGTGGTAGGAACTTGAGAGTGCGTTGAAATTGAGTATGAAATCTTTCAGGAAAGACAGGGAGAGGGAAGAGCACGTTGGCGTATTAATATCTCAGAAGGGAAGGGGTAAAACATAGGATTATAAAGGAGATGACTGTGGACGATGAGGCATAATGGGAAACTAAAAAAGTAATAACAGTGGAGGGTAATATTGTAGGGGATCTACAATTGGTATGGTGGATGAAGAGATCCAAAGAATTTATAGAGCAACATACTGAAGCAGGTTTAACGATGGTGAACGACCGAGTTATTGTATCAAAGGATGGAAAGCCTTTTGATACCTTCACTCATTATGTTTCCCCTAACTAAGAGTGTCATTTTATTTCCTTATGTTTGTCTAGTTTTCATAAACAACAAAGATTAATTCTGATTTTTGAGATTTAGGACATTGAATCTCCAAAACTCTATGCTCTTGCAAACAACATTCTAGTGCACTAAAGGATACCCCTTTGTGGTATTGCTATTGTTAAGATAACAGAGAGATATGAAGAAAGATGAATTGATATTATTAGGCTCTAAAGTGCAGTATATATAGGATAGAATATATAATCTCAGTCGTAGATCTCTCACAATAGATAAAGCGATGTATTTAATAATATATATATATATATATATCTAATATATAAATTTAACACCCCCTCTCAAACTCACGGTGGATCTACTAGTGTGAGTTTGCCCACTAAGTATTGAAATCTATCGGAAGGTGGCTACTGGCGAGAGCAGCTGTAGGCAGGAATGGGACGGTTACAGGCTGGAGTAGTAGTAGGAGCAGCAGTGGTTCGGGATGGCCCTGTGCGGACGGGAAGGGCGTCAGGATGGCCCTGGGCGAACGAGATGGATTTGGGATTGGATTCAGCTCTTGGATCTGGGATGGATTTGTGTAGATGGACTTGTTGAGCCGACATATAGTGTTCTCCCCCTATCGACTAATACCGAGGTGATTTTTTTTTTTGAGAGGGGGGGGGGGGGCTGGGGTTTTGGATCGGGAAGAATAGCATTAGGGTTTCGGGTTTTGGGTTTGGAGTTTGGGTTAGAAAGGGGATATTAGGGGTTTTTTGTATGGAAATCGGGTCGGATCTACTCAGTTTGGAAAGGAACAGAGAGGGCGACATGTGAGGAAGGTGGAAGAAGAGGCCGCGTGGTCAGATCTGGGCGGCTTGGGTAGAATCTGCTCGGTTTGGGAAGGAATAGCTATGGCGGCGCGGAGCGACGCTGCGTGGGAGGAGAGGGACGGCAACAGTGGCGGGATTGAATTAGCGGCGTGAGATGGTGGCGGGATACGACGGCGGGATCAGATTGGTGAGGTGAGATGGTGGCGGGAGACGGCGGCGGGAGATGCCAGGGGTGTTGGTCAAGGTTGATGGAGGTTGTACATCAGGATGGAGACTTCGGGAGCATTGAGAGGTCGAGAGGAGAGGGAGCCGGCGACGGGACGGGATGGCGGTGGCAGCAATGTGAGGTGAGGGAGGTCGGGATCAACCGGCGATGTGAGCAACCAGCGGGATTAGAGATTTGTATTGGAGTAGGGGAGTTGGGATCTGGAGTTGCTGGTTGTTGTTTGCTGTGATGAGATTGAATTTGAGATTTTGGGATTAGAGATTAGGGTTTTAGATGGCGGCGATGGGAGGTGGAGTGATTCGGATGATGGCCAGAGCCACTCCACTTCAATGATGAGGAGAAAAATAGTGTAAGCCTTATGAAAGTAGAGACTCTGGTACCATATTAAGATAACAGAGAAATATGAAGGAAAAGATGATTTGATATTATTGGACTCTAAAAGCTAGTATATATGGGATACAAGATATAATCTCAGCTGCACATATCTCACAATAGATATAGCAATGTATTTAATAATATATATCTAACAGCCATGTTGTGAGAAGAATCTCCTTCAAATTTTATCTCTCTCCTAACCTAAGCAGGAATTTCAAAGAATGATAAGTTAATAAAAAAAAAACAATGCAAGAAACAACAGAGTGCAATATTGATTGATATCCTCCTATAGAAAGCAATCTGTCCTTTCGACCGTCTAGCTTCTTTGAAAACTTGTTATGCTAATCTTCCTTATGAAGATAATTTGACACAACTTCCCTACCAGACAATTTACGACGACAAGGCATTTATACCAATTTTAATTTGATACAACTTCCTTACCAGACAATTTACGACGACAAGGCATTTGTACCAATTTTGTAGCCTGCATGTAATTTCCTTTCTTGTTCTCCATTGACGAGAATGTCCACCTTGAACGACTCCACTCAATCATTGGTCCACTTACTTAATCCATCTATTACCAAATTAGGGTTTGGCAGAAACTATACGCCACCCCAATTAAACTTTATCGTTTGCATTTTCAAAGTCTAGCTTAAGAAGAAAATCAGCTTACAATCTTGGATTATCTTCTCTCGCATAGCATTTCTGGCAACAATGTCTCTTCCTTGACGAAGCTGCTCATTGGGTTATCACCCACCAGATCACCACCTTCCTAAGCATAATTGGAAAATACTTTCAACATGAGTTTCAGTCTGCAATTCACGTCTTAACTACTAAATTGGAGTCAGAGAGTTGTAGTTATGTATTTTGTTGACAACAATCGATTTACGAAACCACACATTTTAAAATATGAGTTTTTTTTTAAATTTAAAAATTGACATAATTTCACCGGTTTCATTAATGATACGTTAACGGAACAAATAGTCCAAACAATTACAAACCGAACTGAAATCAAAATACAGCAATCTAACCCAACCACAAAATAGAGATACAAAATCTGCCATAATGGCTACGACTCCTCATATAAAAAATGGTTGAAACCAAATGCCCCCCCCCGGGAGAACGCCAAAATATGAAGCATCAACGACTACTCGACCTCCTCCAACCAGAGTCTCTTCTTTGCTAACGCATTACCTGTCCATGAGTCTATTAGCACCAGTATTCTATGAAGCATAAATTGAAATCTACAATGAATATTACGAAAGCAAAAACCATTTCTATCAAGCCACAAGATCCAGAGGATAGCCGCCACAATAGTATCCCATGATTCCCTAAGTTCCTTCCTAATGTTTGAATTTCTCCATGAACCCCACAGATCGTCGATCTGATTGGGGGTGAGAACCGTATCAAATCCCAATCCCATGACTTCCCATGTCAGCCTAGCCCTCGGGCACATAAAAAATGTGGTTAGTGTCCTCCTCCCCTAAGCTACACCGTTGGTAGGTCACATCTAATAAGAAATTACGCTTCTTTAGGTTACTTGTATTGAGGACCGCGTTGTTCAACATCAATCACAGGAAAGCTTTCACTTTAACCGGGGCCACCATCTTCCAAATGAAATTCGCCAACGAGCTTTTGACTCCACCGTCATTCAGGAACCTATACATGGAACTAAGTGAGAACGAACCACTACTGTGTAGCCTCCACTCTCTATCGTCAGTGAACCCCCTCTCCTGTTGCGCACTCTCTCTCAGAAGCATAATGAGTAGCTGTAGATACTCTTCCTCGCTGTGGGATAGGTTCCCATGGAACTCCACCGATAAACACCCTTGCTTCCACACATCCGCCATTAACACATCTGCCTTTGTGGTGACCCTTGCCAGTCTTGGGAATAAAGAGTGAAGTGTGTTATCTCCACACCATTTGTCTAACCAGAATCTAGTCGCTTTCCCATTACCCAGGGTGCATTTGGTATTGGAATGGAAGATATCACCTACCTTGGCAATACCTTTCCAGAGGTAAGAAACTTTTCCTTGCTTGCTCCTTCCTCCAAATCTAAATTTTCTTCTTCTTCTGTACAGCATAAACGAGTTACCCCACCACGCCCTACGCCGTTTGTGTATTTTCCACCACCATTTTGTTAGTAGAGCCTTATTCATCTCCCGCAGATTGACAATTCCCAGACCACCAAACTCTTTTCTTTTGCACACCTTGCCCCACCGCATAAGATGTAACCCTTTATTATCCTCCCTAGACCCCTTCCAGAGGAATCTCCTCCTGCATATGTCTATCATGTCTATCACCCAGCTGGGTAATTCATAGATAGACATCAAAGGCTACTGAGAACCGAGTTAATGAGCATGATTCTTCCACCGAAAGATAAGAACTTTCCTTTCCACCCCGTCAGTTTTTTCTCGATCTTCTCAACCACGGGCACCCAGTCTTCTTTGCGAAGTTTACCAGGCCTGATCGGTGTGCCTAGGTAAATGAGCGGGTACACTCCTAACTCGCAATCTAGCAAAGAGGCAATCCCCTCAATAGGGAGCGAGATATTCGAACTTAATGCGCTCACATAACTTTTTTACAGATTAACCTCCAAACCCAACTAGTATAACAACATCTCAGCATCAACCTGATTGCAATAATTTCTTCCGCCTTGGCCTCCCCAAATAATAGAGTGTCGTCGGCATATTGGAGGATAGACAGTGCCAAATTGATTCCTTTAACCCTAACCCCTTTGGTGAGACCGACCTGTACGCCTTTCCTATTCAGTTCTGCTAAGCCATCAACGACAATAGTGAACATCAAAGGTGAAAGAGGGTCTCCTTGCCTCAATCCTCTTTGACATCTAATCTCTTTACCCATCTTCCTATTAAGGTTGACAAATGACTTCCCATTTCTTACGCACATCTTCATCCATATCCTCAATTTTGAGCCAAACCCTTTAAGTTGTAATGCCTCATGTACACAATCCCATTCTATTGTATCATAAGCTTTTTCGAAATCCAGTTTTAGGAGGAAGCCATCAACTTTATCCTTGTTCCCTCTGAATACCATTTCATGTGCCGACGCTATGCTTTCCAGTATATCTCTGCCTTTGACGAATCCGCTTTGAGCTTCGTCCACTAAATCATTCAAGTGAGGGACCAATCTATTAGCGAGTACCTTTGTGATAACTTTGAATGACCCATTTAGTAGACTTATCGGCCAGAGGTCCGTAACCTTATGAATGTCAGCCTTCTTTGGTATGAGAATAATATTAGCATAGTTCGGCCTCTCAATCTGTTCCACGCCAGTGAACAATTCCCGAAAGATATCCAAGAAATCTACTCTGATAATATACCAATATATTGTGTAGAAAAAAAAACGAAAATCCATCTGGCCCAAGGGCCTTATCTTGGCCCATAAGTTTGATAGCCTTTCGGACCTCATCTTCGGTAAACTCGTATTCCAGACCCTCGCTCCCCTCTAGTCTAGCTTCGCTCCACATTTCTAGACTTAATCTACACATGTGTACTCTTTTCTTTCCGAGCAACTCTCTAAAGGACCTTTCTACGTGCTCTATAATTTCTTCCTTATCCTCTGTCCAAGCTCCATCCATAAATAATCCCCTAATTTGATTTTGTCGGCATCTCCCATTGGTCACCTTATGAAAGAACGCTGTATTAGAGTCTCCTCCCTTGAACCATTGAATTCTTGATCTTTGTCTCCAATAGAACTCTTCCATGTTACCAATTTTGTGTAGTTCGACTCGACTTTTCATTAGTTCCTCTAGTTCCGTGTCAAGAAGGTCTCTATCTTCCTCTATGGATTCTAGTTCATGTACTCTTACTCCCAAAGATTCTTTATACCTTTTGTAGCCCCATACTCCTCCCGCACCCAGCTCTTCAGGAACTTCCATAGTCGTCGTAATTTGATGTTCCATCTGAATACTGCATCGCCATAGCGGATGGGAATCTCCCACGAGTCGGTAATGGTCTTCTTAAGGGTACCGTTTAAAGTCCATGCTTTCTCAAATCTAAATTGTCTATGCGAAGCCCCTCTTTTGTGACCATACCTCTAGAACGAGCGGGATATGGTCAGAAATAAATCTAGGCATGGATCTCACTGTTGCAAAAGGAAAAAGCTCATCCCACTCCGACGAAACCATCACTTTATCAAGTCTCTCTAGGGTTGGATTAGCATGCATGTTAGTCCATGTGAATCTCCTCCTTGAGGTTTGAATCTCAATGAGCTCTAATTCGTTGATGATATTGTTGAAGTCCACCCTATCCCTCTCGCTCGATCCTCTACCACGGTGTTCACTAAGATATCTAGTAATGTTAAAATCACCTCCAATTGATAACCCATGGGCCCTCCCAACAACATCCAATACTCCTAAGCTCCACTCAAAAACCCTCTCTGTGACTTTACTCATAAGGATCGTACACCGATGTTATCATATGCACCCAACTATCAGTGATGCGCCTTAATCTAATAGTCCCCGAGAAGTTACTCACAATCTCATCTATGATCTCGAAGATGTTCAAGTCAATACCAACTGCAATGCCTCCTGACATCCCATTAGACGTCTTAAAATTAGATCTCGAAGATCTTACGTTCTATTTCTTATTTATCGGATATTTTTATTTGAGTCCAAAATCAAATATATTATTATTATTGGATTGTTTTAATAAATTGTTACACTGGATACTAATTTGTTATATAATTCTATTTTTATTAGTAATTGTTATTTCTTGATTATTCGATTAAAGTTCATTTATCGAATTATTTTATTTTCGTACTTGATATAATTTTCGTGGCGAATTCCAAGTTATTTCCAAGCTAATTTATATTCTTCCAATTTGTATTAATTATTTATTTATTTGGATTTAAATTTTCTTCATGAAATTTACGTTCTTCTTGAGTGAGCTTTTCTTGTTGAACCTATTATCTTTTATTTTATTGTGGGTTTTTTTGGTTGAATCATATTGATTTTGATCTATCCCTTAATTGAATCCTAAAACCCAATTTGATTTGTTTTTGACCCAAATCCACTTTTATTGGACCCTAAACCACTAACCAGTTTCCTAATTGTACCCTATAAATACAATTCTAATGCAAACCCTAATTTTGCACACAAATCGAAATCCTAGCCACCTATTCTCTCTCCTCCCGTTCCTTCTCTCTCCCCGTTCAATTTTGCCCAACACGGAAACCCACTACTGTTCACCTTCTCCCCCAAATTTCCCGACCATATTCCGGCGCCCCCTTCTCCGGCGACCCCCATTGCCGTTCCATTGCGCCACCCCCTGACGCGCGCGCCGCCACATCGAAACCCCCTCCTCCTCCGGTTCTCGTCGACGACAGCCACGACCCCCTCCTGTCCTCCCTGTTTGATCGACGACCACCACCCAATCGCCGTTGCTCCCTACTCCGTCGACTGCATCGTCGTCGATGCCCTGCCCCGTCGCGCCGGCCGCCAGCGACGCCGACGAGCCCCCTTGTCTGTTGCTGCAGTTGTTGGTTGTCTCTTTGTTGCTGCCTTTTGTTTTGGGTTCTTTTGTGCACGTGTTGTGCACGTAACTTGTGTGTTCGTGGGATTGTGTTGTTACTGATTTGTGTTCGTTGCTTCGGGATCCTTATCCCATTATTCTTGGTATCCAAACTCACCGTTTATAAGGCAAGTAACTTGTATTAAATTTCTTTGCAAATACAAGTACTAAATACCGCCTGTAGTGTAGTTGGGTTCTAGAGACAATTTGTGTGTGGATCCCCTTGTTGATATTGTCTCTATTGTGATGATTTAACCATAGTTGTCTCACGACATACATGACATGATATAACCTAGGATTGACCACTTCTTGTTGTATACATGCACGTTGTTCATGACATGTTGTATGATCTCATATGCTTGATGTGTTGATAGTAGTATAACTTGTTGTAGACTTGTAAAATACCCCATAGCATATTGCTTGGACATCTAGTACACCATATTCCATGTTATCATCCTATTGTTCTCCTATTGATATTATCGTTCATCTAATGTCTCTATATTACATATTGTATTGTTGCATTAATAAAATAATTAACAAGCCGGGGTTTAAGGGTTGAGTTTTAGTAGTGGACAATATAGTGACTGTACTCGGAGGAGGGGCCCGTGTTTCCCTAAATATTGTTCCGGCTATTGTTTTATCGTGTGATGGTGGTTACGACGGTATCCCAATCTATCGTGTATTGTATCGTTGCCGATGATCGTATTGTTCCGACTATTGTTTTATCGTGTGATTGTGGTTACGACGGTAACCCAATCTATCGTGTATTGTATCGTTGCCGATGACCGTATCGTACACTGAAAGGTGAATAATGTTTATCGTTGAAGAGTACATGAACTATAGAGCCCACCACTAAGTCTAAAGAGAAACTGTTTGAATATAGCAACCATATAGTAAAATGATGGATGCATGAAGTGCTACTTAGATAGTAATAATACAAGACTTGAACATAATCACTTGACACTAGCTACTTGATACTTGTTAACTTGATTCTTGACACTTGTTACTCGTTACTTGTTTACATGATACTTGTTCACTCGACACTTATTATATGCTACCTACACTTGTTTATCTTGCCATGCTAGTATTCTATTTTGTTATCATGCCTATTCCATGTTATTAGTTATCCCTTTTCCCATATACTTGTGCCTTCACTACAAGCGACCCGAACATGCATTGACGGGCGTTTTGTTTTCTTTTCCTCTTCTGCAATTTATTAAATTGTAGATTTTGGAGAGCAGTTGCCTGCTGGAGTCGGAGAACAACAGTCTGAAGACTACTGCTTTCTAATTATTTATTGCTTTAATAAACTTAATGTATGGAGACTTGTTATTATTTTTGATTGAATTATTATTGTTTTGGGCTTATGTCCCAGATTTTATTACTGTTTCCAGACGTTGGATTATTATTGCATTTAGATTTTTTATTGATTCATTCCAAGTATTATTGTTCATGAGATTATTATTATTGCTTGCGCAATTGTTCTGTATTGTTTATATTATGGAGTTAATCGGATAAACAGCTTATGGGTGACGTTAGTCATTCGCTGGGCTTTTGTCATGTATTCGTATTCCGTATTTTTGGAAAGCGGGGCGTGACAGCTTTGTTGTTTATAATATGAGTTATATTAACCATCAACCTTGAATTAATCATTCTACAGGTAAATCTCAACTACTATTTCTCTTTTATTTTCCTCTCAGATTGCATGTGCTAACTAACTAGTACCTAATACATAACCACGACTACTTTAGTTACTCTCATTTTTATTATTTATTTTTTTGTATTTTGTATTTTATTTTTTAAGAATAAATATCTGTTAGGATATTGTATTTTAGCTCCCTTATTAGGCGTCCTTTGCCTCCTAGTTAGGATTTCATTATTGTTTAGTTCGCTCTATTCTGTTTTACATCTTGTAAAGCCATTGATTATTTATTTGTACTTGTACTGTTTAATTGATTAATATATTTTGATGGCTGGAGCCTTTTGGCTCTATCCGATACATCAAAAAAATATCTGTTATAGTACGTAGTCAGATTTACAATTGTCAAGTTCTTCGCCTACCTAACATGATAGGTCACCTGGTGCCTTCCGATACTTGAAACTTAACAAGAAAAGAAAACAAAAACCGGTTGTGAGCAATTGAACCAAGACCATAAAATCGTTCTTTATTAGCACTACCGCGGATGAGTTTCCGAACAATGGGTAAGATTTTGGAACATTTGAACTTAGGTAATCCTATATTTATGCTAAGAAAAACAATAATACATGGGTTAGAATTAGATCAAGTATGGTGTTTCTCAGTATACCTAGAGAAGCGGGAGTCACCATTTCAACCTTTTGCGTTAAAATAGTGGATGCATACAATTAACTAGATTACCTAAACGAAACTAGTATAATCCTGTGCAATATTATACATAATTTTTCAAAAATGAGAAAATAAGTAAACTAATTTTGAATTATTCATCTAATAATAATAGTGCTCAGTTTTTTAGGTTTGATTAAGAGCATCCACAAGGGTTTCTTATATTCATTGCCAAAATGGGAAAATAAAATTGATAAAAAAAGAAACAGTCTTCTCATATTTCGAGAAAGAATTAATTTTTTTATCGGACGGAACATGTTGTTCCGTCCGAGAGGTATTTTTGTAATTTTTAGAAAAACTAGGTTTGCCCGTTGACACGTGCCTACGGCACGTCTTCGGAACGGTACGTCATGTTTGATCATATAAAATAGTTTTGGAGGTCCAGCAAATTAATTGAAGTAGCAAACATATTATATGAGAAACGTTTGGGGGTCCAGTAAAAAACATATTATATAATTTTTTTGATTTTTTTTTATTTTTGAATTATATTTAAAGTTTTTAATTTTTTTAATTTTTTTTAATTTTTAAAAATTTTTATTCTCTTAATTTTTTGAATAGAAGAGGGAGGGAGAGAGAGAGAGAAAAATAATTAAATAAATATAGGAGTTGTTTTGGGTAGGGGATTTGAATTTGAGTTTTGGGGGGAAACTTTTGGGAGGGAAAAATATATTTTGTGAGGTTAGATCTGGACCTTTAATTTTTGGGAAAATTGAAGGAGAGCCACTTGATAGCTTTCTTTGTGTTTTATTATATAGATTAAAATAGTGTTAGTTATCAATTAGTCATTAGTTAATTAATTAGTAATTAAAATAATCCTAAATCACGATTAAATTAGCACTAAGCCTTAAATTAACACTAAAATGATGTTTGAAAGTGACATTTGCCTCAAACGGGACATGTTGCCCCGTTTAAATTTTTTTATAGATCGGACGGGACAACATGTCCCGTCTGATGAATATTTTTTTGGGGACAAAATACTTTAAAATTTTTATAAAATAAATCACGGACGAAACAACTTATTTCGTCCGATCCTATTAAAAAAAATAAAAATAAAAGAGACGGAACAACATGTTCCGTCCCTTATATTTTGAGAATGAGCAACTCGTTTCTCAAATATGCGAAGCAACTGTAGCTCAATTCTCAAAATATGTCAATATAGAAAATCATTGTGGGAGGTTTTTTCTTTCTCCAAAATATGGCAAAATGGCAATTTTAACAAACCGTTGTGGATGCTCTAAAGGATTAGTGGATGGTTGCTTCCTAAATTTGCTCTCATTTTATTTATAAAAGAAAAAAATTGGAAATTTTTTTGAACAAAAAGTGATCTTGGTATAATATATTGCATAGATAAATTAAAGGATAAATTTGAAAAAACACATCTTAATAATTTGAGTTTCCAAAAAAAAAAAAAATCAAATTTTGAAAAAACCCTCTTGAACTTTGTTATTCAATATGACCCTCCTACTGTTAGAGAATTATGAGGATCTTGTTGAGTCTTTGATACAATCAACACAAAACCACCAAGCAAGACTAAATCACACCAAACACACAAGCACACAAGAGTTGTCCCGGTTGGGGATTTCGCATCCGGAGGAGGAAGAACCAAGATATTATTCAACTAGAGAAGATACAAGAATACAATTCTCACCACGACCCTCTCTCAAGCCTAATGAAATTTGATGCTGCTTACAATGGAGAACTCTCTCACCCTCTCAGATGAAGTACTCTCTTTTTCTATTCGGCACTCAATAGAATCATATGGATCTATGAGCTGTTACAATTGTTTATAGAGATCTAGAGACAAACCCTAAGTTAATATCTTGTTACAATAGCCATTAGATAGTACCCAAGAGATAACCCCACGATAGGAGCCACTAGATCCAGCTTGAAGAGCAAATTGGGCCTTTCCCGAATCACCTAGATTCAAGCCCAAATACCCATCAGCGTCGCGACCGGTCGACCGCCACTCAGGTTCGGTCGACCGTCCCCCTCTCGGGACTTCTACACCCTATAACCGGTCGACCGTACCCTATGACCGGTCGACCGCAACTTCTGCAACTACAGCTGCTGATTGTTTTCTTGCCTCCACTCCGTTTCCAATTGCCTTTGTCCCTCCATCGTCTTATCATCTTCTTATCCAATATAGTATGCAAGACATAAACCCAGGAATCTCCACCTTGGATTGCATACTCATGCATCCACACCCGTGTGATTTAAAACTCTCCTAGATCTTTCTTTCCCGCTTAGTAAACAACATGTTTAATGGTTTCTCCTGCTAGTTGAACAAATCTCCACCTGTATGCCCCCTCAAGGGCACACCCATGTAGATGTAATCATGGAGGTGCCACCCTCCACACGAACTCCATCTACATCACAGCTTTCTCCACCTTCCAACGGTATTCGAACGTTGCAGTCTCGCGTCGGTAATTCTAGTGATGGCTTACTAGATAATGTTTTAGGAACAATGTGCTTCCATACACTCGCCCGAGTATTTCTGCTCCCACAAAGCTGGTAGAGGTTATGCTGACCCTGCCCAATCCCCTTTTTACCCTTCATTATCTTACGATGACTATCCCAAACTATCAAAACTCTACCTCGAGCTGTGTACATGCAGTCACGAGCATCAAGAGTACCCAAGGATATAAGATTCTTCTGTATCGAAGGAATATGCATGACCGCTTCTAGTGTAAACTCTTTACCATCTGGCGTCTCCAATTCAACAGTTCCCTCACCAACTACTTCACAAACCTCACCACTCCCCGTTCTCACACTACGGCATGTTGATGACTTGTAAGTAGAAAACATCTCCCTCTCGGAGCAAATGTGAGAAGAACTTCCCGAATCAAGATACCAACTTGAATCTACATCTGAAGAACTTGAAACAAGAAGACAACAGTCAACATTATTACTTGACTCAGTTGCGCTGACTATATGGGCTTGTTCCCCTTCTTTAGTAGCAATCTTCAGACTCAACCACCTGTGACAGTCTCTTCTGTAATGCCTAACTCCTTTACAGTAATGGCAACGAAAAACACCCTAAAGAAGTAGACCCTCCTTTATGAGTCTCATTTCTTAGTTCATCTTCCTTCAGACCCTTAATCACCCCGGCTACAGTGAGTGTCTCCTTGGCCGATTTCCCATGTAGCATGGTAGTTATCAAGTGATCATAAGAAGTAGGCAATGAATATATCAAGTTGAAAGCTTTATCCTTTCTGCTAAGATCATCAGCGTTAATTGCCTTCAGTTTAGATATTACTTTATTGAACTCCACAATATGATCTTGAAGATGGGTATCTTCCTTCATTGAGAACCTAAACAGCTTCCTTTTCTAATACATTCGATCTAGCAACGACGATCCCCAGTAGTCAGTTTTGAGTCTCACCCATAGACTCGCCGCACTTTTTCTCCTCAAGAATATTACACTTGACTTCGTCCGCTAATTGCAACCGGATTAAACTCAAGGCCTTCAAACAAATCTCATCTCACTTCTCTTGCTTCATGTCGGTTTACTTCTTCTCTTCTAGGGCAAGGTGCAAGTCATTCTGAACCAAAACATCATACATGTCCACTTTCCATAGATTGAAGTTGATCTTACCGTCAAACCGCTTGATCTTCGTCTTTTGATCTGCCATCTCCAAGGAACTCGAACAAACCCACGAATCCTGATTGCTCAGATACCACTTGTTAGAAAATTATGAGGATCTTGTTAAGTCTTTGACACAATCAACACAAAACTACCAAGCAAGACTAGATCACACCAAAAACACAAACACACAAGAGTTGTCCCGGTTGGGGCTTTCACCTTAATCCGGGGGAGGAAGAACCAAGATATTATTCAACTAGAGAAGATACAAGAATACAATTCTCACCACGACCCTCTCTCAAGCCTAATGGAATTTGATGCTACTTACAATGGAGAACTCTCTCACCCTCTCAGATGAAGTACTCTCTTCTTCTATTCGGCACTAAATAGAATCATATGGATCTATGAGCCGTTACAATTGTTTATATAGATCTAGAGACAAACCCTAAGTTAATATCTTGTTACAATAGCCATTAGATAGTACCCAAGAGATAACCCTACGATAGGAGCCACACGATCCAGCTTGAAGAGCAAATTGCGCATTTCCCGAATCACCTAGATTCAAGCCCAAATATCCATCAGCGCCGCGACCGGTCGACCGCCACCCAAGTTCGGTCGACCGTCCCTCTCTCGGGACTTCTGCACCCTATAACCAGTCGACCGTACCCTATGACCGGTCGACCGCAACTTCTGCAACTACAGCTGCTGACTGTTTTCTTGCCTCCACTCCGTTTCCAATCGACTTTGTCCGTCCATCGTCTTATTATCTTCTTATCCAATATAGTATGCAAGACATAAACCTAACACCTACTTATAAAATTTCTATAGTTCACAATTATGCTGATGTGGATGTCTTCCCCAGTGTTACCGGGTTCTCCAACCCCCTCCAAACCACGACCCAGATCTTGCGATTCGATTTATATTGGGCTATCGTTCGATCTGGATCTTTTAAACTAGCGATCCGCAAACGGTTCTTTCCATATCTTCAAAATGAACACCTTTATTCAACAACCAGTGAACTTCTCTTCAAACTCTCTTTAATTAGTCATGAAGTTTAATTAGATTATTACTCTTATATTTAACAATGCATGTAAATAATGGTTTTATATATTAATTTTCTTTCAGTTTTTATTAGTACATGCACGTGCACACCTATTTATATGTATTACTCGAATGAGAGACCCAACTCATCCTACACTCTTCGAACCATGTACTGCTCAAGATAATGAACCTCGATGTCGTATCTGTACAACGAACCAAAGCATACTACAAACCTAGTAACACTAGTCCTCCCCTCCGCTCCTCAAGTATGGGGATCATGCTGAGAAACACATTTTAATTGTGTTTTTCAAAATTGGATAATTGAGGGGTTCTCTTCAGAATATTCATATTTAGCGTAAAATATAAGTGGGAATTACTACTTCAACCTTTTCATTTAAGGGGGAATTTGGATGGGTTAAAATGGAAAATTTTGGTCATTTTCCTCTGATTTGCAGAAAAAGTTTTCTACAAATCCTTTGGCATTTGCAGTCCCTTTACAGTAAACTAGTGTTACCCTATGCAAATTGCACAATCTAAAATAGTTTGGAGGGACTCATAAAATTATATAGAACTTAAAAAAATATGAGAGAATTTGGAGAAACTTATGAATATCGTTCATACTGTAATTACTGAAATCTTCATTATCATCCTCATATAAGCATATGGTTTAGAGAATCACTGTCAAACCATAATGTTATCCAATTGAATACTGAAGCTAAAAAATGCATGCAGTGAAAAGATGTCACAAGTTCAACTAATTTATGTTAACATGTATATAATAACATCATTAATATTTGGTTATACATTATAAACCATGCATTAGCACATTTTAGGGTAAAGTTGATAGACTAAGAAAATCATATAAAATTAATTTTATGAATTGTGTTTGCTTAAAAACCTAATTCTAAGTTAGGAGATGGGGTGGGTTTGGAAAGAGACGTGAGATTTTGTGCGATTGAGAAAGTGGAAGGGGAAGAGACTGTATTTAAGGGTTTGCATGTAGTTTTTATTTTGTTTTGGTTTTTTAATAAAATTGTGTGTAGTACACGTACGTGTTAGTTAAATAGGAATTCCTACATACTTTTCATCTATTTTCTCTATTTTAAAATAGGGAGAGGAGAGAGGGAGTAAACTCTCTCTCATATTAATATAAGATATAGATATAATATACGGTTTGACTACAGGCCCTCCATAACCACATCAACGTATTTGCACAAAAGGGCTATCATAATTCATAAATTACAGCTACTAAGGGGTTGTAAATTCTAATAGTCAGACAGCCATAAGTCTGATAGCCATTGAGGCTGTAATTTATGACAACCCCTTTGTACATATAGTAATGCTGCACCCACTACCAAATTTACTAGCTTTCTCTTCACTATTTTAGGGGGCACACTACTATTGAAATCTATCGTAGAGCAAGTGTAGAGTAGGTGGTAGAAACCTCCAATATTAGTGCGCCATCTAAGATAGTGAAAAGATAGTAGATTTGGTAGTGGGTATATTTTGATCTGACTGTGGGGGCCCACAACATATTTGTAGCAAAGGAGCTGTAAATGCCAAAAGATTTTTTGCAAGTCAGGAGCAAATGACCAAATTTCTCCATTTTAACATATCCAAACGTCTTCACGTGTTTACTATGGAAGACTTCCTACTATGGAAAGGAGTGGTGAGAGTAGGTGACATGTACCATGCTAATATGAAGTGCGTGCTCGGGAATGGAAAGGACACCAGATTCTAGACGAAAAAATGGTACGACAACAATAACCTGGAAGCATTGTTTCCGGTGGTGGCATTAGAAGCAGGGAATAATGATAATTTAGTATATGAGATCTGGAGTAAGGGAAGAATTCAGATTAAATTCCCTAATTCACCGTCACTAGAGTGCAACATCCAACTTCATAAACTGAAGGACTTCGTGAGTGCCAAAGGTCGGTTCACTAATGATGCGGAGGACGAGCGGCAGTGGAATTTACAAACGAACAACAACTTCTCTGTCAGTTCGATGTATAATTGGCTTAATGATGGAGGGTTACGCTGCATTCAACCGAAAATTTAGAGAGTCAATGCTCCAATGAAAGTGAAGGTGTTCCTCCGGTTGGTGTTGAACGATGCATTTTTCCCCCAAAACCAATCTCTTCAAGCGCAACATACAGGTAGATGTTAGATGCTCTAGACGTATGACTCATGACGAAGACACTAATCACATTATATTTACTTGCCCTAAGGCGAGATTGTCATGGGAGGTTATTTGTTAAGGTTTTGAGATATTGGAGATACCTAACTTTTTGATAAAGGTCTGGGGTCAAGGGAGCATTAGAGGTAGTAGAAATAGAATAGCTTGGTATTTTTCAGTAGCTGCCACAATTTGGGGTCTATGGCTAGATTGTAATGACCCGTGCTTTAGATATTTGCCTTCATTAATGTTTGGGCAGGTCAGGCAGGTACAAAGAAGAGACTACGTAGAGAGGAGGAGGAGTAGAAGGTGGGTAGGAGCGCACTTGCTACGTGCGTGCCATCCACTATATTGGGGACATCAGTCTGGTTGGTAGTGCTTTTGGGGATTTGCTAGTAGTATGGAGCTGTCATACTACTCGGTTGTACATACTGTTGTTGTATGTAGTATTTTGTATTGTATGTGGTACTACTTGTTTTATTAACCTCTTATTAATGAAGCGGTGACGATGTCACCTTTTATTTATTTTATTTTTAAAAAAAACATATCCAAACGTCCCCTAACATCAATACATGATTACTAAAAATAGGAGCGAAGCCAGAACAATTTTACCGGGAGGGCCAAGGTAAAATTCTATGATTACATGTAAAAATATAGAGATTTTTTCATAATTTTTAGGTGGGCCAAACAATAAAACTTGGTTTTCATGGGGTTAAATTATAATTTTTTGATGGGTTTATAAATTTTTTAATAGTGTGAAGGGGATTTTTGCAAATTGGGGGGGGGGGGAGGGGGGGCCTAGCCACCCACTAAGCTCCGCCACCGACTAAAAACTATATAAACATCAATACATGATTATTAAAAACTATATTTATATGAACCACAGTAATTGCATGGTGCACTTATCCCATGCAAAATTAAATGTGGACAGTGGAATATATATTGGCAATTTGGCATAAAATAATAGATATACACTCTTAAAATTGCAATAAAAGATTGCAATATATATAATATTAGTAGTTTACACGTGTGATGCACGTTTTAATAAATATAGTTTTTTTAAAATAAAAATTTAGACGTAGTCTTGATTTGAACCTAGGACCTTCTTTATAATAGTTACACGTGTGTTACACGGATTGGTAGATTGACAAAATATTTAGAAATGATACTAAGGCCTTCTCCCATTGAGATTAGAGATATATAGGTTTCAGTAAAGAATATATAGTTACCTTGGAGCTCGTCGACGAAAGTCTCAAGAATTGACATTGAGACGAATCATTAATTTCAGTTAGCTTCCAAGCTTCTGGTTTGTCTTCCAACTCTCCAGTTTTCACTCCGGGCTTCTCCAAGTTGCTAACATCTCCATCCTGAGGACACTGAAAATTGAAAAATCGTGTTTCAAACCAATCTAACCTTTAGACTTTAGTAAAGATGGATGGCTACCTTTATAATCTCATTGATCTCCTTAGAAGCTGCAGAGTCTGAAAAGGTAGTGAGACCAATGATCCCCCGACAAGCCAATGGACGAGTTACAACTGTCGGCTTAGCCGGGACTGGTGTTGCTTCAAGCTAGAAATGATGGAACATCCAATAAACCTCTGATATATCCAAACTTAATATATCGTTATATTGGAAAAACATTGAGTGAACTTAGTATAGATTAATTACCGCTTGTGCATCCGGAGTTGTTTCACCCTAAAAAAGATTTGAAAATCCAAATAAATTAACCTATGATAAATCAAAACATATCATTATATGAAATACCTAGCATTAGGAAAATTTAGTCAAGATTAATTACCACCAGTTTATCGGAAATTAGAGAACTGCTTCCTGCAATAGGCGAGAATCCAAGCCGTGAATTGTTCACATCATTCTCCGTAAAAGTTGCAGAGTTTGAGATGGTAGTGAGTCCAGTGATCCCGGTACAGGCCACTGGACGTGTTTCAATGGGTGGATTAGCCTAACAAAGATGGAAAATCCAATAAATAAACCTCAGATAAATCAAAACATATCATTAATTATATGAAATAAGATTTAGTTTTTTGTTGTTGTTGTTGTTTAAGTAAAGGCTACAACTAGCTCGAACGTACCTCCTTTTACGTACCCATCCCAAACGCTCACCATGTGAGTTACAATTCAGTAATATTGAGTAAATTTAGTTAAGATTAATTACCACTTGTGCATATGGAATAAAGGAACTTCCTGCAGTAGGTGAGAATCCAAGCTGTGGAATATTTGCAGATGATTGGTTGTGACGATTTGGTTGGTCAATCTCCCTAAAAGGTACAGAGCTTGAGATGGCAGCAATGATCCCCTTACAAGCCACTGGACAAGTTACAGCCGGCGGATTAGACGGGACTAGTGTTGTTTCAGCCTGGAAATTAAGGATGGAACATCCAATAAACCTCTGATAAATCAACACATCTTATTGGGAATAACATTGTTAGAATTAGGGATGAGAAGAAATACTTTGTTGATTGATTATTGATTTAATAAACTGAGTACAATATATCTCCTATATATAAGAGAGAATGGAAGACTAAACCAATACATTATTCGATATGGGACTAAACTGATCTCTCTCATAATATCTGACATAATATATCTAACACCATTTCTCAAACTCAAGTTGGTTCAAACAAAATGAGTTTGAAATATTGACGATGTTCATGTGGCAAGGATGACAAACTGTGATGCAGGAACGATGCTCAAGTAGATGGCGCAGGGAAGGCGCTTGATGGCGCATGTGTAACACCCTGCAAAATTGAGTAATGACAATTTTGTCCTCGTATGTTACGCAAGTGTATTTTGTACCGTTACGAGTAATATTCGTAACGTATTTTTATATAAATGTCATATTCTGATTATTTATATGTTTTCCATTTTCTCAATACTCATTTCAATCCTATTTTTAGCCAACTCAAACATATATTTTAATCCTTGTATTTTACGTGTATTGCACGTGTTTTCGATACACGTGTCAATTACGTATATTTTTCCGTTACGTGAAATATCCGTAACACTATCAATATGAATATTTTTCGTATGTTGTTTTTTTATTGTTTATGAATATTTTCCATTCTCTCGAATTTATTTTATATTCGAATATTTATTATTTTCTTTCGCACGTATTTTATACGTAAAATTTCATGCACATTTTATTCCTAAAATTTTATTAAGTCATGAGAACTTTTCTTCTCATTTTCTAATCACAAATGTATTATTTATTTTTAATTAAAACTCATAGGCCTAAAGATCATCTTAAAGCCCATTAGAAAAATTATTTAAAAGAAAAATCCATTAGTTAAACTACATTTTTATTAAACACTTTTTATTCTACACTTGTCATGTAACAACATGTACAACTAACTAAATGAGAGAGTGTGCACATGTGGGAAATCCAATGGTTGGCCAATTCATGAAGGAATGAGAAGTGGTGGGGGTTTGTGTAGTAATGGTGAGTGAGTGATTAATTTTGTTAACGGGTATTTATTTTGGGTAGTGGGTGTCTCTTCATGCACCCATTTAGCCCTATAAATAGCTCATCTTAATTCATGAACAAATGAACCAAGAATCAAAAGAAAAGAAACAAAAGATAAGAAAGATAAGAAAAGAAAGAGAGGAAAAGAAAGAAAAGATAAGAAAAGAAAAAAGAGTTATTTGAGTTCTTGCTTGGAGAAAGGAAGGTTTGCTAGGATAAGAAGGGAGTTCCATTCTTGGAGTTAGGAGCTATCTACTAGGAGTTCATTTTTTTTCTTCAAATAAGGTGTGTGTCTTCTTGAACTTTCTAAAATTTTAGTATCATGCATGTGTAGAAAAATTGATATTTAAAATTGTTTATACATATGAGTAGTGGTTAAATTGTAGTGATGATATTTAGAATGAAAATGTATGCTAATTGAAATATTGTCATGTAAATAAGTTGAAATAATGTTATTTGATTGCATGGTACTACATCATGATTAGATTAAATGATATGGATATAGATTTGTACACAAAGTTACTAATTCATACCAAGAAAAGTTACTGTTTTGAGTTTGTTTGCACTTCAGAAAATTATGTTTAATAAAATAGTTAGAATCTAGAGCTAAATTTTTTTTGAGTGCATATTGTATATGTGAGGAATATCCCTTTAAAATTCATAAGATTTGGAGGTTGTTTATTATTTTAATAAAATCTAAACTCAGAACTGGTTAGTAGTTGACTGGTTGCTGAAAATCTGTGCACATTTCGGTTTTTGATCAATTCAACATTGTAAATGAAATAATTTGAGAAAAGTCAGAACCAAGAAGTTGTAGTTGACTCGCTAACCTTTTTGAAAAGTCTAATAAATCAAATTTTCACAAAGAAATGAATTTTATATGAATTTTACAAGACTGTACAGTAGAAGTATTTCAGTATTTTGGCCCTACTGTATATTTCGAAGAATTCATGGTTATAGATACAGTATTTTGATAAAACTTATAACTAAGAAATTGTAGTAAACTTGTACGCCTTTATTTTGACATAAATAACGCAAAGTTTCGTGAAGTATATGATTTTCTATGATTTTTACAAATAACATGAAATGCAGTTTTTGACTTTGAATTTACTATTTTGCAAATGATACTTAAACGGGGTGATTGAACATATTCTCGCTGTTTTAAGTTATATTTTGGGAAAATAAAGAACATATTCAAGCTTAGAGGAGATGTGAACTCAAGAAAAATATATATATGGTTAATGACGTTAGGAATTGGTTTATAATAAATCAAAAAAAAATGATGAGATGAGTTTTCAATGATGAATTTTAAGAAATTATGTTTTAATCTTAATTAAATTGTATTGAGAAGGTTTGGATGAATATGAAAAGTGTATTGTGAAAATGAATAGGTTAAGATTGTATTTATTGATGAATAAATAAGAATGAATGAAAGAATTTGAATGAATTATGAATACATGAACATGAGTTATAAGGGTATGAGTACCCAAGGTTGTTGAACATAGAAAGATGTTGATTCTAGAGGTTTAGTGATCCCAGGTACCGGCAAAAGTAATGGAAATGAATAATTGATTTTTGAGGAGTGGTCAATATGGACTGTCGTTCTCAGTATTTTTGTGTAAGACCGGTAGGAGGGTAAACTAGCTCTAGGTGGTATTATTTATTCATGTTCAAATTTAAGAATTAGGCACTAAGTGAAGATGTAGTTAACTTGGGCAAACCTAAGTAGAGGGCCTCTATATAGTCGGGCGGTGGATTCCGGGACTGTGGTTGCTTGAGATGAAGGCGCGCCTTAATTAAATCCGGAATTATGATTGATCAGGCAGTGGATTTCGGGATCATGATTAGTCGGGCGGATAGTATGTCGTACTCCAATGTATATGCGTATACTGGGGCTAGAGGGACACTTGCGGGATGTTCGCACGACGATGATTCTATATAGTCGGGCGGTGGATCTCCAGGACTGGAATCCGTACTCGTGGAATGTCTAAATTTTGTTTTGTTACTGGGTAGTTATCATGGCGAGGAATAAAACCTTTTAATGTGGAGTATGTAGGTTCTTGCCCTCGGACCTATGTAGTATGGGATGCATAGAATCCGAACAAGTATGTATTAGTGTCATTGTAGTATAATATCTGTATTAGGCATTAAGTTATATCATACACTGACATGTTAAGGATAATCACTCTTTACACTTTTATATGCATTCAAGTTTGTGTTTGTTAAAGTAAGAGATTTCGTTATAATACAGCATAGAGAGGATCGCTGTTTATAATATTGCGTCGGTTGTAAACAACTGACGTGCCCACAAATTTTCAGTGTAGGGCTTGATTGGATTGGTAAGGACTTAAAGACGGTTGATGATAAAGTTTATATTCATGATTTAAGCTGCTGATATTAGAGTTGTACTTCTTGTTGTATTTTATTCCGATGTGTAACTTTGTAATAAATATTGTTGTGTAATAAAAGAAAAGTTTTAATTTCCTAGTAAAATTGTACGAATTGAAGTAAAAGATCCTGTTGTACTACGAATTATATGTAAATAGAATTCGGGGTGTTACAGCATGTGTTGGGATCTCACCCCAGACTTGAGAATAATAGTAGTAGAGGAAGGAAGTAGTGGTGGAAGGAAGTAGTGGTGGCGCACTGTTGGGGTCTCCGTATCCTGAACTGTGGTGGGATCACTATATCCCGAACTGTTGGGATCTCACCCCCGAACTGAGAAGTAGTAGTAGTAGAGTAAGAAAGTAGTAGTGGAAGGAAGTAGTGGTGATGCAGTGTTGGGATCTCCATATCCCGAACTGAGAAGTAGAAGAAGAAGAATGTTGGGATCTCACCCCTGACTTGAGAATTGTCCTTGATGGAATCTCGCCCCTGACTTGAGAATTTTTCCTGAACTAGAAGTAGTATGTTGGGATCTCACCCATGACTTGAGAATTATCCCTGAACTGAGAACTGGATGCGGAAGATGGTAGACGTCGACGGAAGGTGAGGGAGACGGGAATTGTGATGATGTTGATATCTCCCCCTCTCAAACTCAGGTGAGTTTGTTGACGAAGACTGTAGAAGCTAAATGACCTGCAAGATTTTTTTATATTTAAATTTAACGACGAACGGCGGTGGTGACAACTGTTGGATATATTGGTATATTCTCTCTATATAAATATAGCACGTGCATATGTGTAACACGTGTAATGAACGTACAATTGATTGGATATTGGAACGCGGGTTTGTGGGCTTATAACCCGATACCCAAACCAGTATTTAGGAATAAATACTGGCTTGTGATAGCAGTCTAGGTATTCCAATCTTGATACCTAGGGTGAATATCTCAAGCAACTTAGATCTAGAGATAAACCCTAATTCCCAATTGTTAATTTCTCACAAAACCTAACAATCTTGAGATATTGTATTAATCAATTTGTGAGATTAATCAACAGGGCTATTCAGAATCTCACCACCCGTCGCACCACCCCGCCGTTCGCCGTCGCTCGACGCCGAACGCCACCACACGAAGCCGCCACCGTCGTCGACTAGAGCCGCCGTCGTTACTGTTGTCGGCGTCATCTCTGTCGTCGCGGATCGAAGGGGACCCAGATCACCGGTGTCGTCGGTGTGGTCGAAATCCAGATCGTCTGGATTCGGTGACGATCACGGCTGATGGAGGAGCCTCAGCCGCTGTCTCTGGGCGACGCCGCCACCCCGACGTCGATGGGAGCCGCCGACGCTCCGCCAACGCTGGAAGCGAGCCACCGGAGGTCGCGCGAACCCAACGGGACTCGACTCGCCGGGGCTGCTCTCGCCCCCTCTCTTCTCCGAATGCAGTCGACGGCAGCCTCCCCCTCAGGCGCCAACTCCGATCATCTTCTCTCTTCTTAATCTTGGCAGATTGGGTTTGTGTGTGTGGAACCCTAGTTTGAAGAAGACAGTGAAGGGAAGAAGGAGAGATCAGATCCATTTTGATTTGATTTGTTGATTGGTTCATCATGGTGTTTGGTGTTCAGGGTCAAGGAAGGGATCCTCTGTGTTCTTTTGACTCAGAAATGACTAGGAAAAGAGTCATATGGTTAAGGACCTGCTCTTATGTGTTCGGGAGTTTTGTGTTTGGGATTGAAGATGGGATCTTTGGTGCTCTTAGGATTGACCAGATCCCGACCTCAGATTGAGATACGGTGAAAGATAAGTTCTTTACTTTCCTCATATTAAATTTCTGTTAAATATTTTGCTATGTGCTGGAAGTTCAAAACATTCGTTTTAAGTTTATATTTCGAATTATAGAATTACTATGATGCTAAGTGGTTAAGTTCAAGACTGTATTAATCATTTGTTTAATTAAATACAAGTTGAACAGTTGTTTTGGCTATGTGCTAAAACACAATATCTATTTTGATAAGTTAAACTGTATGTTGACTATAAAATTCGGATCTCCAATTAAATTGTTGCTAGAATTAGATTGTGCTAATGATTTGCTTAATTGGCTAATCTTTAACAATTTGATGAATGTAGGAACTTTAATGTTACCTACAAATTGTGTATGTTGGAGACGATGGATATGCATCACGGTTGAATAAGTCTGCACCGCGCAGGCTTCTCCATCGAATTTGGAAAACACTTCTAACTTGAAGTGTCGGTATGATCTACTCTAATCTTGCTTAGTACTTTCATGTGATGAATGTGTTAACGTTTTGTGCGTTTGATCATATGATTGAAAGTTTTAGATCATAGTTATTCTCGCTTTGGAAAACTAGCATGTTTAGGATTGTTAAGTGTTTTATCATACTATGTGTATAGATATTTTAACAAATCCATTGTTTGCAGTTTGTATGAGATTACATTTTTTGCTTCTCTAAAATTTAAAATAAAATAAAATTGTATAAGATGTATAACAAATGTCTGTAACTTAGGAGAGAGCATCTCTTAATGTAGAATATGACTCTACTAGTTACGTTGTGTTCCCTCTCGTTCATTGTACTGTGTGTGCAAAGTTGAATTATAATATGTTAGTCATCATCTCATTTAGCGTTATGAAGATGATGAAGAACGAGTAAAGGAAAGAACTCTTTGCTCAATGTGTTTGAGCTAGTGGACATTGTTAGAACCATTAGAGAAAGCAAATAATTTTTGTAAAATGTGATAGAGTAATTTTGTATTAACTCTTATAAAGTGCATATATTGTCAATCGTATGTATAAGTTGAGTTTAACAAATGAGTCAATTAATAATAATAGTTCTAATTGTGTTCTTGAACATAGCATAATTGGCTAAGATTTGAGAACTATATATTCAATTGTTTGTGAGGAAATGTGATCTAATTATCAAAACTGTGAGGAAATGGAGTTAAAAGCTATTGAGTCAAAGCTTTAACATCCAAGTTATTTTGAAATTTAGAATCACTATGAACTATATATTAAATTGTTTGTTCTTGTTAAAACTCATAACTCTACTAACTGACACTCCATTAAATATGACAAATATGAAAGTTGTGCTTAGATTATGATCACTAGAAAATCATTTAGTATGGTCTCTAGGAGCACACAACTTCTTGAGTCAATACATTCTGATATTTGTGATCTCAGTAGCTTTGTGACTAGATGAGATGATTGTTGGTCAGAAGTATTTAATCGCTTTTGTAGATGATTAATATAAGTCTGTCATATATATGAAGAAAGAAGCACTTGTTATTCTTAATGAATTAAAAAATAATAGTTAAATGCTAAAAATCAAGGGTTCAGATTTGATAGAGGTGGTGAATATGTTTTAACAACTTTAGAGAAGTTTGCATTGGGCATAACTCTAGAGCACTCTACTTACAACAGTCAAACGGTATTGATAAAAGTTAGAATCAAACACTTAGTGAAATGTTGAATTCTATATTATTGACTGTTGTTTGTCTTGTGTAATTATGAGTGATGTTGTATTGTTAATCATATCTCTAATGTGTTACTACACTCTAAATTGAATACACCTTGTAAATCATGGTATGAAAACACAAACAGTTTTGTTAAAGTGAAAATGTGTGTTGTGATACTTTTGTTAGAGTACATGACCCTAGAAGGCCTAAAGTAGGACCTACAACAAATATTTGTGTGCTTAGAAAGTGCAGAATGTAGCTCTGTGGACAGATGTTGGATCTATCTAATTTGTGTTAGAAGAATCTAGACTTGCAAAATTCTTTGAGGATATGTTCATCAAAGATAAATGTATGGAATAATCTAGTCCTACAGACATGTTCAATGATTCACAGTTGGAATCAAGAACCAGCCTTACTGACACTTAAAAACCTGAATGACAAATGAGCTTAGAAGAGTCTTTAGTAGACAATGAGATGATTTTGTGTCATACAATAATACTTTAATTTAGTTGATCTGCCGAAAGAGGCTAAAACTATAGTAAGTAAGTGGGGTTCTGTAGAAGAAACTTAATTTTGATTGTTCAGTAGCAATTTTAATGCTTTTTAGTAGCTAACAGATTGACTGAGAAAAATAAGGTAGATTTATTTGATGTCTACTCACATGTTTTTCATATTGCTACAATAAGTATTCTTCTTACCCTTACATCTATTGAAATTTTTTGTCATTCATAAAGGATATTTAAAAGGCTTTGTACTGAACAGTTTTGTACTGGAAAGTTTTGAACTAATATGTTTAGTGAACAAGATTTACAATATAGTAAAATCATTGTATGTTCTTAAAACATGTATAGCCAACAAATAAATAATTTGACAAATTTTTGAAAGAGCTTAGTATATGAATCAAGTAATTCAGAACAGTGCCTTCAACTTTGTGGTGTGTCAAATATAGTGGCTATTATTTACTTGTTCTGTTGACATGCAAGTTCTTGGAAGTGACCTCTTTATTACAAATGAAGTTAAAATTGTGCTATCCAAAGAATTCAACATGAAAACCTAGGTAATGTGGACACCATAGGTATAAGGGTGAGTTTTCAGTTGGCAAGGGATAACTCTTAGTCAAACTCATCAAATCAAAATGTGTTTCAAAAGTGGGGATATAGTGATTGAAAGAAAGTATGTTTTGAAACACCTTATGATTATGATATAAAAGGTTGACACCTAATGATGGTGCAACTATGAGACATGTAGATCATTCTAAAGGAATTGACAGTCTCATGTATACAAAGATCTGCACTAGAATAGACATAGCCTTTGAGGTAGGTATGATCTGCAGATTCACTAATAATCCTATACACATTTGAGTGCCCTTAAGAGGCTAATGAGATACCTGAGTGGTATTCAAGAGTTTGCTTTGTGCTACTCTAGTCATTCTTTGAATGAATGGCTGATCTGATGCATTATGATGCTCAGAATTTAGTGAAAGTCGATAACTAGTAGATATGTGTTTACACTAGGAAAAACAGAAATGTTATGGAAATAAAAGGCAAACGGGCACTGTGCTATCATCCATGAAATCAGACCTCTATGTGTAATCCTCTGCAGGGAAAAAGGCTGAGTGGATTGAAGAAATTGTTGCTAGTTATCCATTAAGAAGTTTAAGTAACTCTCTAATTCTGTTATGCGACTATTAAGCTACTATGCACTGTAGCTCATAACTCACTCTATAATAGTAAGAGGAGTATATTAAGGCTGAAAGAAGCCTAGTTGAACTTTCTCATAGATAAAGTGCAATTGCGACAAGTATGGCTAATGCTCTTGCTAAGAGACTTGAAAGTGATCTAATTATCAAAACTGTGGGGGAAAGTGGAGTTAAAAGCTATTGAGTAAAAAGCTTTAACATCCAAGTTGTTTTGAAATTTAGAATCCAATTGGAGCCATAGAGAAGTTCAAACTTAAGCATCAATTTTATGCAGTTGACATGTTTTAGATAATTTTGATGATTCGACATAAATTCCACAAATATATAATGTCATTCCAATTTTGATGGTATTATATATCTAGGAAATTTACTTAGAATAATCATATTATTCCAATACGAAACATGAAAACTTGTCGATGTGTTTCCGATGATTAAATTGTCCTAAATATCATTCCAATTTTGATGATATGTCTTTTATGGTTACATGTTTCATTCCAATTTTGATGATTCAATGTTAAACCATGATTGAAACGGCAGTCTTTTCATTCCAATATGAAACATGGTATGGTTCTTGTGTAGAAACTATAAAGTTCATGTACTTTACTTATTAAAGATACTTGATTGTGATGCTTGCGTTACATTTTTGCTAAGCTAATTATGAATTGTACTAAGTTCTTTTGTGGAACTAGATACTTTGTGAAATATGTTGGAATTCTTAGAGATGTGTCTCTTGATATTCTTGTTTTCAATAAGCTAGCAAAGATGGAGGAGTTGAATCTGTCAACATAGATTTCAAAAATAATGATTTCCTCAAAATGGAGGAGTAAACATAAAGCAGTGTGCAAGGATAGAATTTCAATTTATTTCTTTTGGGAATAAATTAGTCACTTGCTTGGTAAAACTTCTGTTGAGTTTAAGACTCTTGTGTTCATGAGCTTAAAACTCATATTTTGTTCTTGAAGTTTTTTTTTTGCTTTGTTTGATTTTGAAACTATGATAGATTATTCCAGTTGGTTTAGTCTTTGTGAACTATTCTGAATTGGATATGGTTTGGAACTAGTTAATTATATTAGTTTAGTCTTGATTGAACTATTCAGTTTTATAATTCTATTGGTTCTTATGAAACTATACCTTATGATGCTTTTCCTTTATGGACTGCTATCAGCCAGTCAGTTGTATACTGATCTGATGAGATAATCCTGTACTTTATATATTGAGAATATAGGAGGAGATTGTTGGATATATTGGTATATTCTCTCTATATAAATATAGCACGTGCATATGTGTAACACGTGTAATGAACGTACAATTGATTGGATATTGGAATGCGGGTTTGTGGGCTTATAACCCGATATCCAAACCAGTATTTAGGAATAAATACTGGCTTGTGATAGCAGTCTAGGTATTCCAATCTTGATACCTAGGATGAATATCTCAAGCAACTTAGATCTAGAGATAAACCCTAATTCCCAATTGTTAATTTCTCACAAAACCTAACAACAACTAGTGATCGGCAGCAGCAGAAGATCTTGTTCTCGGCTCCATACATGAAACACCAAACCTTCAGCCAATAGGAAGGCTTTGTTTGGATCGAATCTGGATCAGTGCAACAGATCATGTCCTTGGCCCTAAACACGAAACAGCAACCCCTAAGCCAATGAAAACATCAGAGTTTGGATCGGATCTGGATCAGATCCTGTTCCAGAACACCAAACAGCGATTTCACTCAATGAAAAGTTAGATCTGGGTTGATCTAGAGCCCGATCATAGAGGAGGGGTTGCAGAGTGGGCAGTCGCAGGCAATGGTCGTGGCAACCACGGCGAAGTCTTGCGGCAGCTTCGGCTCCGGCGGCTACTACCAGTGATTGCAGCGACGGGGAGTTGAATTCGTTCAATGTTGTTAGTGACTCTTGTTGTTGTTGCCAGAGTGTTGTCGGGATTTCGGGGGAAGGAGTTCAACGTCGGGATGAAGTCAGAGAGTCGACTTCGGGATCTGAAGTCTAGTGGGATCCGGGAGTTGATGTTGACAATTTCTTGCTGTTGATGTTGATGATTTCTTGTTGTTGATGTTGGTTTTTGTTGATTGGAGAAGATGCAGGTGGGGAGTTGTTGTCGATGTCGAAGGAGGGATCGCAGCGGGTGCGACGGCGGGCGGTTGCTGGAGTTGGAGTGATGGTGTTGATGATGTCACCGGAAGTTGGAGGTTGATGCCGACAGGTTGTTGTTGTTGATGGCGGCTATGATTTTGGTAGAGGTAGTTGATGACGGCTAGGATTTTTTTATCTTTTTGTTTGATGACGGCTAGGATTTTGGAGACTTGATCGGGAGAGAGATGTTGGGAGGTGGAGTGATTCCGACGATGATAGAAAATACTACAGACCTTATAGGACTATAAGCTCTGATACCATGTTAGAATTGGGAATATGAAAGAATGATTTATTATTTATTATTGATTGATTGAACTGAGTACAATACTACAATATGTCTTCTATATATATGAGAGAAAGAAAGACTAAGTCAATACATTATTCGATATGAGACTAAACTAATCTCTCTCATAATATCTAACATAATATCTAACAAACATCAAGTAGCAGTATAGATTAATTAATAGATTAATTAATTACCACTTGTGCATTTGAAATAAGAGAACTTCCAGCAAAACGTGAAAATCCAAGCTGTGGATTGTTTGCAGAGGATGAGTCATTAGGATTAGGTTGGTCATTCTCCGTAAAAATTGCAGAGTTCGGGTCGGCATCGAGTCCAGTGGTCACCCTACAAGCCACTGGACGAGTTAAAGCTGGTGGATTAGCCGGGACTGGTGTTGATTCAGCCTATATAAAAAAGATGGAAAATCCAATAAATTAATCCCCGATAAATCAAAACATATTCATTATATGAAATAACAGTGAGTAAATTTAGTCGAGATTAATTACCATTTGTGCATATGTAATCAAGGATCTTCCTGCGGTAGGTGATAGTCCAAGCTGTGGAATTTTTGCAGATGATGGGCCATGAGGATTTGGTCGGTCGTTCTCCGTAAAAGCTGCAGAGTTTGAGATGGCAGTGAGATCAATGGCCCCCCTACAATCCACTGGATGAGTTACAGCGGGTGGATTAGCCAGGACTAGTGTTGTTTCGGCCTGAAAAGGATCGATGATAATCCAATAAACCTCTGATAAATCATCGTTACATGGAAAAACATCGAGTAAACTTAATTCGTATAGATTAATTAATTACCACTTGTGCATCCAAAGTATGAGAACTTCCTGCGTTAGGTGAGGATCCAAGCAACGGATTAATGTTTGCAGATGATGGATCATGAGGATTTGGCTGATCACAAGAATGATCGTAAAAAAGACTTATAAATTCTGGGGTAGGGCTAGGGTTTTTGCAGAGCAGATGTTGCCATTTAACCCTGACGGATTGAAGGAAAAACATTAGTTTTTGTTCCTCGAACATTATCGCTCATCTTAGGACATCAGGTCATTGAATGTAACACCAAACATAATTTTGAAAATCAAGATCGACAATTACACAATAATATATATATATATATATATAGAACAAACACTACTATCATGCATGGATGTTATGGGTTTAAACTTTTAAGGGCAAAGTGAGAGATATTTGCTACTAATGTAACTAAGTTATTGAACATTATAAAGTATGGCACATCAAAAACATACTGAAAACAGGGCGAGCAATAGGTAGTTAAAAGGAACGGTTAGGTTTTGTGAGAAATTAACAATTGGGAATTAGCGTTAATATCTAGATCTAAGTTGCTTGAGATATTCACCCTAGGTATCAAAATTGGAATACCTAGACTGCTATCAGCCGGTATTTATTCCTAAATACTGGTTTGGGTAACGGGTTATAAGCCCACAAATCCGCGTTCCAATATCCAATCAATTGTACGTTCAATACACGTGTTACTCATATGCACATGCAATATTCATATAGAGAGAATATACCAATATATCCAACAGGAACAAAGAAGTTTCCTTCTTCCCTTTAAAAAAAAAAAATAAAGAGCTACGCCATAGCGCGCCTAGCCTCAAACCCAGACATCTCTGTATCCATTCCAAGCCTTTTTATCATCTTTACCATCTGAGCTACAACTTAGTGGTAACTGATGGAATGATTCTTACTGTCTAAAGTTTAGTTGTGATAAAGCTACCAAATGTATTTGTATGCATGTTCATCCATTCTCTATTATGAATATAAATCAAGATGAATTACATATATATGCATTGTAAATCATGCAATTTCTACTCATCTAATTATGGAAAGAAGTGATGGAGATGAAGGTGAGCTCTTAAACACATAGATCAATACATGTATTGCACTATCAATTCATGTACGTACGTAGAAGTTAGAACTCATTGCATAATCGAATCAAGATTTTAAGGTAAAATAAAATTAATAAAGAACAATGAAATGGAAGTTACCCTTGTTTAAGGAGTTCGACCAATCTTGAATTTTCCATAATGGGAAAGTTGATTTTGCCAACAAACTTAGGATTCCTTTGAATTAGCTCTTTAATCTCTTCGAGTAAAATTGCTCTAGCAGATTTTGTATCTCCAAAGTTTGAGAGTTGTTCATGTTCCCCTAGTAGACCGAGCCTATTTGCACAAAGAAATTAATAACATAAATAAAAATATATCTATATATTAAAACACAAAGAAAGCTATCAAGTGGCTCTCATTCAATAAGGTTGAAATCAATGGTCCAGATCTAACCTCAAAAAAATATATTTTCCCGGCCAAAAGTTTCCCCTTAAAACTCAAATTCAAATCCCCAAAACAACTCCTTTATTTATTTATGGGTTTTTAACATGTATACCCCTAACATATATGCTAATATCATATATGTCCTTCAAAAATATGTATTTTCATATATGCCCCTAACAATATGAGTTCATTTCTTACTTACCACTAAAAGTTACCTCAAACTACGTGTATTTGAAACTTATAAGATTTGTGGTGAATTTGGCTAGAAAACATGATGAAGAAGATGAAATTATAAAGATGTACTATAAATTTGTCCATTTATTAAGAAAACTGAAGAAAAATTGAGAAGGAATGGTGTGTTCCAATTGATTTTATAGACGATTTAGTTTATAAAAAGTAAGAAGAATAAGCTTAACTAGCATATGAAGGGTATTTCAGTCATTTTACATAAAATCTATTAAACATAATTGTACATTTCATACATTTTATGTTTTAAAAGTAGTTTTAACTTAAGGGGCAACTAAGAGGTTGGATACATATTGTTAGGGGTAAATATGAAAATACACATTTGTGAGGGGTAGATGTGATATTCACATAATTGTTAGGGACATACATGTTAAAAACTCTTTATTTATTTATTTATTTACTCTCATTCTCTCTCTCTCTCTTTCTCTCTCATTCTCTCTCTATTTACTCATAAATTTATATTTTTAGATTTCAGGTTTGTAAATTTTCAAATTTTTTATGCATTTTTTATTGCTCATGTTATATTGAAAATATCAAATATCTCATCAACAGTTAAATTTCATCATTTTCCACACTCAAAGTTTTAAGAAGTTTGATTTTACACCCCCATTTATAATTATTTTTCAACATATACTAATGAAAAAATTGACTTTTATTTACAACTAATTATTGTTTTACTATTCAAACTTGAGCTACATAATTGTTGTTTTACTGTTTACAAGACTTTCATATGTTGTAT
>JACEHZ010000495.1:0-118844 GCA_017893485.1 Hemerocallis citrina | reverse complement strand
TGTTCTTTATACTAGGCTCGTTGTTGAAAATGACGATTGTACACTTTTTGAACTTTCATAGAGAGTGAAACTCTCTGAGAATGAAAACTCTCTGTTGGATCACTTACTAAATTTTTTTAAAAAAACCCCATAGAAGATCTCGCCGTTCCCAACAGCAAGAGGAAATTAAATGAACTAAACTCGCTGTTGGGAACTACGAGTTTACTGAGCCACCACTTTATTCACCCAAATTCATTTACTTCTTCTTTTATTTCACTCACTTCTCTCTAGCCTTTATTCATCTTCTTATTCATTGAACCAAACCCTATCTCTCATCTTCATCTTCTTCTTCATTGAACCATATCTCGGTCACTCTTCTTTGCAGCCCATGTTCCAACCAAAGGAGAAGACGTTGGCAACCATGGTAAGCAATTATAATATAAGAATGATACATTTATCTTCATATAATAGTGTAATCATTTATATTCCATTGTTTATAGTTCGTATCATATAATAATTTGTTGTCATCGTTTATAATTTGTACTGTTGGAAAATAATCTATGTGGGCTCACATATGTGACTAAATATATAATTGCTATTCTAAAGTCTAACCCAAATTAATGTGATCTAATCAAGATTAAGTAATGGGTTAAAAGCATATAATTTAAAGTGTGATATAACACGTGTAGAGACCGTAACGTAAATTTCTTATTTTGTGATGGACAAATTGAAAATGTATAATTATCAATTAGAGTTATGGTCCCCTATATATACGCATCTTCTTATTCTATCTGTCATTCCATCAACAGAAGAATAGAGAAAGACCACTCAAGTTATTTTGTGACAATAAGTCAGCAGTGATGTATTCCAACAACAACAGGAGTTCGACAAAGTCGAAACATATTGACATAAAGTTTCTAGTTGTGAAAGAAAGAGTGCAAAGTGGACAGATGTCCATAGAGCACATTGGGACAAACTCCATGATAGCGGATCCGCTCACAAAGGGATTACCACCCAAGGTCTTTTATGAGTATACTGCTCATATGAGTGTTGTATTATTTGAGGATATCATGATTTAGTGGGAGTTTGTATTTTATTTGCATTATTTTGTGTGAGACATTTATACATTTGGTTATTTTCTGATCAGAAATAAAGAATTCAGTTGTCTCACTCATTTGTCATGTTTTGATTCTGACCTCACTTAAGTTTTAAAGTGGAAGCAGTTGGGCATTTTGGGTTGTTACTAGGAACTGGTTTCTTATTTGGATTTGAAAGACACTTTTGTTATTCCGCCTTTTAGACGAAATTTAATTTATGTTTCTTTGTTGGACAAATTTGGTTATTATTGTTCATTTAGAAACAATCAGTTTATTTTGTCTTTAAATTCGAATGTTGTTGGAACTGGTTATTTGAATACTTATTTCTTCATTAAGAACATATGTATTCAACCAATGCAACGCCATGCGTGATACTGAGTACATTTCTTCTTCATATGTCCAGGCTTGTTACAAAAGAAACAACTCTCTGTATCCTTATGTTGTGTCTTTTGAGCTGGATCCTTAGCTTTTTCATCCTCAGATTTTCTCTTCTTGCCCTTATCCTTAGAGGCTTTGGCCAAATAAGTACTGTCAAGTCAACTTCCCCATTCTTCTTCCCCGACTCTAAAATCCTTAAAAACCTCAAAACCCTAGCGCCGCCCATCCATGGCGCTGTACCTCCTCTACGAGTCAGCATCCGGCTACTCCCTCTTCCACGCCTACGCCATCGATGAGATTGGCCAGAACACCGACGCTATCAAGTCCTCTATTCTCGACCTCAACCGCTTTAGCAAGGTCGTCAGATTCGAAGCTTTCCACCCATTCGCCTCGGCCCTCGACGCCCTCAACCAATGCAACGCCATCTCCGAGGGCATCATGACCGACGAGCTCCAAACCTTCTTGACTTCAAATTTGCCCAAAGTCAAAGATCCGAAGAAGGCCAAGTTCAGCATCGGAGTCTCCGAATTCAAGGTGGGGTCTTAGATTTCGGATGCGACGAAGATTCCGTGCCAGTGCAATGAGTTTGTGTGGGTAGTTATGTAGTTTTATATGGTCAGTGGGGCCAAGAGAGCAGCATAGCTGCTGTTTTGCATTGACGTCAGCCATGTGGATGATGTGGCAGGAGGTGGGGCCCCAGAAGTTGCTGCTGCAGGCAGCTGCAACGTGAAGGTGTGTAGCGCCCTGAATTTCTAATAAGATATCTTAGAAAATACGTGGCACATTCCCAGCGATCCACTTCAATATAATATTAAACACATCCAACACCACTAAAATTTTTAACTTTTATTAAAACAACTTTTACAAAGCACAGCGGAATTCAAAAACAAACTCAACTCATAATTTCTTTTATTTACAACACAAAATATCTCGATTTGCCTTTACAAGTTTACACAAAACTCTTATTAAATCACTTTTCTCAAAAACCAACTCAAGCATCCCATCACCAACTCTAAGCAACAACCTGCAACATATGAGGCTAGAGATGATCCCTAACCCCCAAAACTAACGGGGTCAGCCATAAATGGTGTGAGAGATATAAAAACAACATACAACATAAAGATCATACCTCATAAATTCTTAAACTACAGGTACTAAATAAGAATATGGGAAATACGAAATGACAGATAACATAAAACATCAAGTGGCACTAAGCTAAGTGTTAGGTGTAGAAAATAGGAAAACCACATGCATAAAATCAAGCCTAGAACACAGATTCTAAATGCAGACTCTTTAATGCGTACTTGTCGAAGTCTATGCATCCCATTCTACATAGGTTCGGTGCAAGCCCTTAACGTCTTCACTTCATAGGGTTCAATCCCCGCGTTATAAACTAATCCTAACACGATGACTACTACGAGATAAAGATAAACTATGGGTAGTATCTCATGTCCGATAATTCCGGAGATGGATCCCACCCCCAAGATATTTCACTTGAATAATTCCGGAGATCATCCCACACCGAAACATTGACACGTCACCACACGAATACCACATGTGCTTCACCTCGACTCCGATAATTCCAGAGATCAATCCCACACCACAAGTAGTTACCGTGATAATTCCGGAGATTGTCCCACACCACAAGACTGTGATAATTCCGGAGACATCCCACACCACTAATAATCTACTGTGATAATTCCGGAGATTAAATCCCACACCGAAAGCCATACTGAGGTTCATGACTCATGTTCCCATTCATCACATCACCACTAGTGCCTGTCCTTATCATTTTTGGGTTAATCAATTACTAAACGAATCTCCTAGAGTGGGGTACCCTACCGGCCTAAATTCCAAACTAAATAACTGAAATGCCTCACTGGACCTCAACAAAATAACTCAACACCGGTATACTAGGGTCACACACCTCTAGAGACTCAACTCAAATTTCTAAAGCAAAGTTCCACTAAACAAGTGGCTCAACTGAATGTCTTAAATCCAATACTTAACTGAAGATCTTAGGATAGACTGAATTGTCTGAGAACCAAACACTCAAGGAACACTCAAGTTACAAAAGTCCACCAGTACCAGTCGACTTGTACTGTAGTAAGTCGACTGCCCAGAGGACAAATATCCAAAATTTCACAAAAATAAACTAAGTCATATAAGTCGACTTATAAGAGGATCGGTCGACTTACCAGAGGTAAATTCCAATAATTTCTCAAAATATATTCTAAGTATGTAAGTCGACTGAAAGGAGTCCTAGGTCGACTATCCAGAAAGGACTAATAATTTTACAAAAAATAAATTCCTCAGTGAACCAGTCGACTGCCTACGAACTAGGTCGACTGTCCAGAACGACTTTTTCAAAGGTTCTAAAAGTACAGTATCAGGCTCATACCAGTCGACTGTACAGTAGGCCGTCGACTGTCGGCCTACAGTTTTTAAAGTTTAGGTCTGATTACAAAATCAAAACTGGAGTTTTCTAACGATTCAATGTTTATGAAAATAGTTCGTATTCAGGAAAAATGACAAATCTCAACAAAACTTCACCATGGTTATATATTACTCAAAATATCAAATATGTCAAAACTCAAATTCTCATGTTCTAAATCACTAGTTCCTTCATTAGGATTTCTCAGGACTAATTTCTTTCACAAATCTAAATCAAAATCTGATTTATAAATCTAATGTCCAGATGTTCATCATCCAATTCTAACCATTCTCAAATCTTAATCTTGTCTTTAGTAACACGATTACATAAACAAAGATCTACTAATCATTCTTAGATTTCACAACATGGTACAACCACGATCTTTGCATTGTTCTCATGTAAAACACTAAATAATATTCATGTCAACAACGATCATAACAATCGATCACATCAATCCAACCACCATACAAGGTCCATATCATTCATACAACAAGACAAAACAAAACGATTCCATAATACTCACGAAATCAAACAACAAAACAAGGTCACTCACATGATTCAAACAACAAGACAATTTTTATATCACTCACCTTGAATTGAGAAAAGTCCACGAAAGAGTCTCCCTTTTGCTAGATCCAAAAACTCCTTTCTCCACCAAAATAAATCTCCAAAATTCTGTATATTATCAACAATGACGGCTGAAGAAAAATCCTTTAAATATCCGGGATTGAATATTAGGGTTTTACCCACACTTTTGCAAAATAAACCCTTCCAAAATACAACTTTCATATATAGTTCTATGCTTGAAAATTCAATCAAAATTCATTTAAATTTGGATTAAAAGTAAAATACAATTCTAAATCTCAACCAATACTGTTCAAAACGTCCAGAATATACATTTTGCACTTTAACCCCTAAAAATGTCAATTTTGCAAAAAGGTCCTTCTTTTCTCAAAAATTGCAAATAGTTCCAATTAATTTCAGAAAAATGTGGAAAAATACTAATTAAATCTCAAATATTAAATAATGATTTTTCATGAAAAAAACTAAATTTTCCAACTTCTCAAAAAATTATTTGCACGTGTTTTGCACGTGTACAAAAGATAAATTTTTCTGAAAATATTCATTAAATCTCCAAAAATCAATTTAAATTCATTTTTCAAATATAAAATAATATTTGAAAATACGGGGTTCTACAAGGTGGGCCCGACTTGGGCAGTCTCTCTCTCCCTCCTGGATGACATGGGGGCTTCTAGGGGAAGTTTTAATCAAAAGATCTACTGTTATCAACAAACAGTAGGATATTGGATTAACTAATTTTAATTATGTTATCAGATAGATATGGTTCAATTATGGTTTTGTTATCATTTTGATCAGATATTATCTTGATATTATCTATCTATTATAAAGTAAAATTGTAAAGTTAAGAATAAGAAATTTTTTTTTTTGGAAACAATTAAATTCAAATTTTGGTTTTGGTTTTTCTTATGAATGTCTAATATTTTGAATAGTTTAATTGAAACAAAATGTCGCCAAAGTGACCTCTTTTGTGTAGATTAATTTATTTTAAATATCAAGATGATTGTGTGTTTGTAATTCATGCTTTATTAACTGACCCAAAGGTAAGTTGATATTTGGCCGAATTTCATACACATTTGTGGTAATAAATATGTGACAATTATAAGGTATTCCATGTGAACAATAAGTCAGTCTAAAGAATGACTTATTATTTGACAGGATTTATTGTCAATATTTGATTGCTACAACAAGAGTATCGCTTACAGTTAATATTACTGTCCAAAGACTTGATATTAATGTTGTGCCTGGTATCTTGAGATGGGATTAACCATTATTTGAATGTATTGTTTTATATGGATTCTCATGTGAGCTTATTTTGTTTATTTTTTGTTCTATATTCAGCTAATGTATCTTCTGCTGCCTCAATAACTGCTAACATCAATTCTATTCCCATGCTTAATGGGACAAATTTCAAGGAATGGAAAGGGACCCTACTGATAACTCTTGGCTGTATGGAATTAGACCATGCATTAAGGGAAGAACAACCTACATCTCTCACTGCGGAAAGCACCCCTGATGATAAAAGGGTATTTGAGAGATGGGATCGTTCAAATCGCATGAGTCTAATGATTATGAAACACAGCATTCCAAAAGCCTTTAGGGGCACAGAATCCGATGGGATTACTAAGGCCAAAGATTTCCTCGATTAAATTGAGAAACGTTTTGCTAAAAACGATAAGGTTGAAATGATTACACTTCTGACTTCTTTGATGTCTATGAAGTATAAGGGTCGAGGAAATGTAAGGGAGTACATTATGGAAATGTATCATGTTGTTTCAAGACTTAAGGCACTCAAGCTTGAATTTCCTGAGGACTTGCTTGTGCTTATGGTTTTGGTATCACTTCCTGCACAGTTTAATCAATTCAAAATCAGTTACAACTGTCAAAAGGAAAAATGGACTATAAATGAGCTCATTTCTCACTGTGTACAAGAGGAAGAAAGGTTGAAACAAGATAAGACTGAAAGTGCTTATTTGGCCAAAGCCTCTAAGGATAAAGGCAAGAAGAGAAAATCTGAGGATGAAAAAGCTAAGGATCCAGCTCAAAAGAAACAACATAAGGATACAGAGAGTTGTTTCTTTTGTAACAAGCCTGGACATATGAAGAAGAAATGTACTAAGTATCACACATGGCGTGCAAAGAAATGTATGTTTCTTACTTTGGTCTGTTCTGAAGTTAATTTATCTTCAGTATCTAGAAACACTTGGTGGATAGATTCTGGTACTACTACTCACATAAGTGTTTCTATGCAGGGTTGCCTGAGCTGCCGGAAGCCAAATGATGGTGAAAGACACATCTTCGTGGGCGATAATCGGTAGAAGTGCGTATTATATAGGAAGATCCAAACCCTCTGCGCAATCTCCATCAATGGCTTCAGGTTAGTGCTTCCGCTTTTAATTTGGTTCTTCTTTTTGATTTAGCAAAGATCTATAGTTTCATTATTTAGAATTTTATATTAAAGCACTTTTGCAACATGATTAAGATCTAGATTTATAGAAACATGTTTTAGGTTGTTATTAATGTTTTATGCATGTTCTTAAGTGTATATAAAATTCCAACATGTACCACACACAAATTTTTATACGACACTATCTAATTTATAGACGGGGAACGCATGAGAGATTGCAAGAAATGCCGCTCAATGGCTGTTGGGTACCGTCTCCGATGTGACTGATGCTATGAAAGAGTTTGCATACGAGATTCTTGCATTGTGTAGGTGATCTCTTGATGCGGTGGGTAAGGGCCTCACATTCGATGCAGTTATGTCAGAACATGCAAGCCAGCGTGTGGCTACACCTCCTACCACTACGCCATTGAAACCAGAAGAAGAGAGACAACCACATGATGAGGGGCAAGGGCATTAACAATAGAGTACCTAATAACAACGAGCTTCTCATATCCTAAGTAATACAAAAAAACCTAACTCCAAAAAGTGCAAAGTAATCGCAGTCTGAAAGAGTAAGAAGACCGATAGATACACGTCGGGTTAAATTATTGTAGCTTTTGGTTAAGTTTTTAGAGTTTTTGTTGATGTAACTGGTGATGTTGTTCATATAAATTATACTAACTGTTAGGAATATGTCTTGTATACTTGTGGTTCAGATTAAAAGAAGATACAATGAAGCACGAAGGTCGAAGTAGTCGAAGAGAGTATAAGTGAAAAAGCAGTTGTTGGCAGAGTGACGAGTCAACCATCCAAGATGGCGGTCGACCGCATACACGAACGCACACCAGACTGACCATTGTACAGGGTTTTCCCTAGAAGGGAAAAGTCGACCGCACTCGTGGGTGCAGTCGACCGACAGCAGCAGCTGTGTTATTTCGAACTCGATTTGTTAGGTCGTTTCAGCCTAATCTTTAACTTCAAGTCAGATCGTACGGCTCCTATTCAGAAACTTCTTGTACATGATATATCAGATGTCTAAGAATCAAGACTAACATAGGGTTCTCTCTGTTCTTCTTTTATTTATTGTAATTACCTCTAATATGAGAAGTAGGTAGAACTTTATTGACATTATTCTCCATTGCAAAGAGAAATTTGAGAGAGACAGGTCTTGGTGAGTGAGTTTAATTCATAATAATAAGTGAATCAATAACTCATTGTAATCTCTTCCAGTTGAATTGTCACGCTCCGCTTCCCAAAAATATGGAATACGAGTGCGAGACGAAGCCCAGCGAATGATCTTAACATCATTCATAAGTTGTAGGATCGACCCAGCATCACAACAAGAACATAACAAGAGAGATATATATAACCAAGCATGCATGAATAATTTGTTAGCAACAGAAACAATTGAAAACACAATAATAACATCCAAATAGTTTCAAGTCTGGATCAAGTTAAAACTCGGGAACATCAGCCCGTTACAAGTTCTTAAACGGAAAGAATAAATAATTCAAGAAAAACAAATATTCTAAGCAGGTCTTTTCTCCACTTGAAGTCTAAAACCTCTGCTCACCAATTCCAGCAGGTAGCTCGTCTCCAAAATCTGCTTAATAAATACAAAAGGAAAAAATAGGAAAAACAAGAGAAAATGCCCTTAGTGCAAGTTAGGGCAACAAATAGTAAAAACGAGTACAAGTAATGAGGAACAAGAATTGGAATCAAGAATATAACAGAGATACAACAAGTAGTGGAAATCTAAGAACTAGCTAGCAAGAAGGACACCTCAAGTAGACAGGCTGGATAACAAATACTAATGGTGAAGCAAGTGACAAGTGAACATGTAGGGGTATCTAACCTCAAGTGACAGGCATCAAGTCTAGTGTCAAGTAACAAGTGTAAAGTATCAAGTCTCAAGTCTAGTGTCAAATATTATATTCAAGTGCCGAGTCTCAAATAGCAAGTTGTCAAGTATCAAGTAACAAGTGAACAAGTATCAAGTTCAAGTTTCATGTATCAGGTTTCATGTATCAAGTTTCATGTATCAAGTAGTCAAGTATCGTGTAAGCATGTATCATGTTCAAGTCTTGTAGTTATTACTATCTAGGTAGCACTTCATGCATCCATACTTTTACTACATAGTTGCTACAGACAATGTAATTTCGTTTAGGCCTAGTAATGGAGTCTATAGGGCGGTGTACTCAGGTATCAAGTATCAAGCAAGTGATCAAATTATGGGCTCTAGAGGTGGTCCCCGTAGGCTCTAAAGGTGGCCCTCGTCACCCATGACGTGGCACTTAGTTCTACGTGGCACTTAGTTCCATGTGATCTCAAGTATATATCATGTAATCATATCATGGGCTCTAGAGGTGGCCACCGTAGACTCTAGAGGTAGCCCCCGTCACCCATGACGTGGCACTTAGTTCCATTTAACATAAAATTATGGGAAACGCGGGCCCCCTTCCGTGTACACTTACCTATATTGCCCACTACTATGGTCTTTCCCTTAACCCCCGCCTTATTACATTTATTAATTTTTATCAAGTAAGCATGCAAGTGTGTGAAACATATCAAGAAGTCATAATTATGGACATGGGACAAGTTTGAGGTATTTATACTGCATATTCGAGGCCCAACACGAATCAAAATTGCAAGGACGACGAAAATCTCAATTCTGGACAGCACGCCGTTGCTGTACCAAAACCGCGATTTCCGTTGCTATGAGATAGCAAATGTGGAACCGTCAGGAGGTCTAGAAACTAGACTCCTGTCCGGTTCCAATGCATATAATTAAGGTACAAGAAAGTTGTGAAAACATGTGTCAAAACAGCAAACTTTACTGCTTCTATGTTCAGTCAGGATTTGTGAATCTAAGTTTAAACATGTGAAACAGGGTTGAAACATTACAAATAAATTCTAAGAAAAATTGGGGATGTTCTATAGGATGTCCAACCACAGCATATAAAATTTCAAGTGAAACGCTTACTGTTAAAATAGTTTAATTAATTTGTAAACTAAAGATGTGCAGCAGTTTTGCGAATCTGCGTCTACCGATATAGCTGCAGTAAAACTACGATAACTCCTAGACCGTAACTCGGAATTCGAAAATTCCGGAGGCTATTGACATTTAGACATCTAGAGCTACATTAACTGTTCAGGGCTTAGGTTCAGGTTCTGATGTTAAAGGGGTCAAAACAGCATAGTAAGATTCAGGAAAGCAACATGTGGAAATGTCTTATGTGCATAGGTTGCATGATAATTGGTTATTAGGCGTCTAAATTAATGTGTGACACAAATACAGGATAATGTTTATCAAAACAGCAAGTAATATTTATTTCTCAACTCAAATGGGAGCAAGTTCATCACATACAAGATATAACACACATCTACAAATCTAGGGTTCCTTAATTTCATGTGTTCATGTGTCTAGGGGATAAAATAAGTCCAAGTAGTTGTAATATAATACAATGAAATTGTTGTGACTCTTAAGATTATAAAATTTATGAGGATTAATATTTGATCAACAACGAAAAATCAAGGAGGCGTCACAACCACTAACCATTTGCGGTATTTTCAAATTAAGGCGTGTACTAGAACAAAAATATGTACAAGATGAATACTTGCTTTGATTGACGACGATTAGATCCGCTAATTGAGAAAAATGGGATCGAAAAACCCCAAACGAAAACTACGTGTGAAGACCGTGCGAGAAACCAACAGTAGCGAGAAAAATCCCACACCGGATCGGCCCAGAATAGTGGACAGCTTCTCCAGATCTGGCACGGCAGAACAGTGAAACACCGAATCAGCCAATCAGACTACGCTCCCGCACCGGATCTGATCCAAACAGGGGACAGCGAGCGGGGATCCGATGCGCCCGAACACCGAACAGCGAATTCGACCACTCATTGGCCGTCTTCTTCCTCACGACGGTAGCGAGTGGGGGAGAGAGCGGGACTATGGTGCAGGCTGGCGCGAGGTGACGAGGAGGCAGCGACGAGTGGCGGCGCAACTGTGGTGGTGCGATGCCGCGATGCTCTGTTTTTGGGGGGGGGTCAAAACAGAGTGGAAAGCGGGAAATAGGAAAGGGTCGGTGGTGTGGCAATGCGACGGAGGATGGATGTTGGCGATGGTATGGTGACTGCGAGACGAATGGAGGGGATGAGAAGCGATGGTAATGGCGTCGAGGTGGTCGGATGGTGGAGGTCGAGAGTTTGGTTAATAGAGGAGTTGTGTTCGAGAGGATGATGGCGGTGGTGGTGATTGGCGAGGGGAGCGGCTAGGTGCGGCGACGGTGATGGTGGTAGTTGAAGGCGAAGGTGATGGAGTGGAAGCGAGGCGAATTGGGTTTGGGTTGAGATGCGATGGAGTGGGAGAAGGATACGGGAGGAAGAAGAGGGTAGCGGCGGTATGTTTAGGGTTTAACAGTGAAATGGGGTATAGGTTAGGGTTAGGGTTAGATTAGGGTTTATATATAGGGGTTTTGGGTTATTGGGTATTAGGGTACCCGATTTGAGTGGGATCCAACTAGGGAATTGGTCAAAAATGTATTAAAATGGAAAAAAAAAGAGGTAGACGAAAAGAATAGTCCACTTCTTCAAGAAGAGCGACACAAAAGAGCAGGACGGATATACAATTGAATTTGACATTGGCACAAAATTTAAGTTGAAACAAAATAATGATTTTATTCGAATGGAAACAAAATACAGGATCTCAAATAGATAAAAGAGTACAATGGGGCAAAAATACAGTATAAAAAAAATACAAATACGGGAAATAGGAGTTACAAATTCTACCCACCTAACAAGCAGAATTTTGTTCTCGAAATTCAGACAAGTGGTACATAGGGTAACCCCCAAAAAAAAGAAAGAACAACAACAAACAAACTACTGAAACAGATGCAGAAACTTCCGCTGAATCTCCTCTTCCAATTCCCAAGTTGACTCACCCGGCGAGTGAGGATTCCAAGCAACTCGAACCAGCTTGATGACCTTATTTTTCAACACCTTCTCACGCCTGTCCAAGATAGTAACCGACAGAATCTCACAAGACAGGTCTGGCTGCACTGACAACTCCAAGTAGTCGATCATATGGCTCTCATCCCTGATGTATCTTCTGAGCTGGGAGACATGAAAGACATTATGTACTCCTGAAAGAGCCGGCGGCAATGCGAGTCGATAGGCCACCTTGCCTACTCGCTCCACAATATCAAAAGGCCCGATGAACCTGGGGCTTAGCTTGCCTCCACCTCCAAATCGGATAACGCCTCTCCATGACGATACCTTAAGGAACACATGGTCTCCCACCTCAAACTCCAAGGGTCTCCTGTGGACATCTTCCCACTTCCTCTGCCTGTCCTGTTCTGCTAAAAGGTGCTTCCTGATCTGAGCCACTGCGTCGAATGTCTTGGTGATTAATTTCGGCCCCAACAATTTCCTTTCACCAATGTCGTCCCAGCACACTGGTGACCTACACTTCCGACCATACAATGCCTCATACGGTGCAACTTTAAGACTGGCTTGATAGCTGTTGTTGTACAAGAACTCAACCAAATGCAGGTGATCCTCCCAAGACCCTCCAAACTGAAGTACGCAGGACCTCAACATGTCCTCTAATATCTGAATGGTCCTCTCTGACTGCCCGTCTGTCTGAGGGTGGAAAGCTGTACTGTACTTCAACTTGCTCCCAAGACTGCTCTGAAGGCTCTCCCAAAACTGAGATCTGAACCTGATATTCCTGTCGGATACAATGCTAACCGGAACCCCATGAAGTCTGATAATCTCCTGCATGTACCTCTCTGCGAGACTCTCAGTAGACTGACCAACTCTGAAGGAGATGAAGTGAGCACTCTTCGTCAATCTGTCGACAATCACCCAAATGGCGTTGTGACCCTTATGACTCCTTGGCAATGCGATCACAAAATCCATGGTGATATGCTCCCACTTCCACTCCGGAATGGGAAGAGGCTGGAGAAGTCTGGCGGTCCTCTGATATTCTAACTTCACCTGCTGGCAGATCAAGCACTGAGACACAAATCTAGCCACTGCCCTCTTCATGCCATGCCACCAGAAGTGGAGCTTCAAATCCCGATACATCTTGGTACCACCGGGATGAATAGAGTATGTCGACCGGTGGGCTTCCTCGAGCAATTTCTACCTGACTTCACCCTTTGGGACACACAGCCTAGCCCCAAAGTGAAGTGATCCATCTGAGTGAATGACCATATCGGTCCTCGAACCTGCCATAACTTCTTCCCTAAACTTCTGCAACTGCTCATCACCTGCCTGTGCATCCTTAATTTGCTCTACCAGGGATGACTGCAACTGAAGCATCATACAACTGCGATTGTTGCCCGGCAAAATCACTTTCAAATCTAACCTTCTCATCTGCTCTATAAGCTTCTTCTGCTGAGTCAAGAACCAGACGACTGAACTCCTGCTCAACACATCTGGCACCATGTTCACCTTACCAGGGTAATACTGCAAACCGATGTCGTAGTTGGCCATCAACTCTAACCAGTGCCTCTGTCTCATGTTCAGCTCTTTCTGAGTGAAGACATACTTGAGAATTTTGTGGTCAGTAAATATTTCCACTCGGTCTCCAAGTAATTAGTGTCTCCACAACTTCAGAGCGAAGATTACTGCTACCAACTCCAAGTCATGAGTAGGGTAATTTTTCTCGTGCGGCTTCAACTGTCTGGATGCATAAGCAATAACCCGACTCTTCTGCATCAACACTGCACCTAGACCTCTGCCTAAAGCGTCGCAGTGGATCACAAAACCACCCAAACCATCTGGTATAGTTAACACAGGCACTGAAGTCAACCTGTTATTCAACTCTGCGAAAGCTTCATTACAGGCCTCATTCCAAACAAACTTCTGATCCTTCCCTGTCAGTCTAGTCAATGGCCCAGCAATCTTCGAGAAGTCTTGGACAAACTTCCTATAATACCCTGCTAGCCTGAGGAAACTCCTCACCTCTGAAACTGATTTTGGCACTGGCCAATCCTTCACTGCAGCAATCTTAGACGGATCTACTGAGATTCCCTCGCCCGAGATAATATGTCCCAAAAATGTAACTCGATCAAGCCAGAACTCGCACTTGCTGAGTTTTCCATAGAGCTTGTTCTCCCTCAGAGTCTGCAAGACTATTCTCAGATGTTCTGCATGCTCTTCCCGGTTCCACAAATACACCAAGATGTTGTCTATAAAGACCACCACAAATCTATCTAGGAACTGGGAGAAAACTCTATTCATCAAGCTCATAAACACTGCTGGGGCATTCGTGACACCGAAGGGCATCACCAAGAACTCATAATGCCCGTACCTGGTTCTGAACGCAGTCTTCGGCACATCTGCTGCCTTCACCTTCACCTGATGGTACCCTGAGTGAAGGTCTAACTTCGAAAACACTGCAGCACCGCCTAACTGATCAAACAGGTCGTCGATCCTGGCTAGTGGATATCGATTCTTCACAGTGACACTATTCAGTTCTCGGTAATCCATGCATAACCTGCGACTTCTGTCCTTCTTATTGACGAACAGCACAGAAGCTCCCCACGGTGATACACTGGGCCTGATGACATCCAAATCCAACAAAACTTGAATCTGCACCTTCAGCTCTGCTAGCTCAATCAGCGCCATCCTGTACGGGCTCTTCGATATCGGCACTGTACCCGGCTGAACCTCAATGCCGAACTCCACCTCTCGATCTGGAGGTAACCCGAGCAATTCTTCTGGGAACACATCCAAAAATTCCCGCACTACAAGAGGCACAGCCTTACAGCCTGTGTGCAACTCCCTTGCACAACCTTCCTCATCTGCCTCCTTCTTACCACGCCCAAGAGGTGTTTTCCCAGCATGGAATTCAAACTCTGCATGCTTCAGAATCCTGAACACAACCTTCTTCGCTCGGCAATCAATAACAGCATGAGACTCCCCCAACCAATTCATGCCGAGAATCACATCAAACCCTGAATTGCCAATCACTAGCAGATTTGCCTTGAAATCTCTGTCCTCAATAACTATAGGGCTCTGTTTACACTCCCTAGAGCAAACGACAACACCGCCACCTGTGGTGATGTTCCCAGCTGCCTGCATATCACTGCACTCCAACTGATGTTGATCCACAAAGTGGGAGGAAACGAAGGAGTGGGTCGCTCCGGAGTCAAATAGGACTTGAGCAGGAAAAGAATGGACTAGAATGATACCTATGATAGAGTCAAAATATACGAAGAAATGAATAATTGCAGGATAATAAGGAATGGGAAACACTGATGAGAAAAGAACCACACAAAATATGATGCAAGATAAACAATAAAGCATGAAACAGATAACAAAACAACAAAATACAAAAATACCTACAACGACCTCCTCTGCGGTCTCGGCTTCCTCTGCAGTCAGGTTGAAGGCCTGACCGACGATCTGATGCTGAGGGGGAAGTGGCGGCCTGGCCTGACCCTGAGTCGGTACCCCTGGCTAAACTGGTCCTCTGGCTGGTGGAGCTAACCCCCTGTGCGGGCATTCACGCATCATGTGATCACCAGCTCTTCATGTAAAGCACTGACGACCTGCTGTCCTACAGTCCCTGTGCTCATGACCCGCCTTGTGACAAAAGTTGCATCTCACATCCCTCCTCAGAGCTGTAGGTGGGTATGGCAAGGCTTTCGGTGCTGTGGTTGGAACTGGTCTCCGGATTGGCTCTCCAGTGGGCCTAGCAGCGATCGAGTGCGGAGCGGACCACTGGATGGCACGCTTCTGCCTGCTGGTCGGTTCCTGACTCCTGGCAGCCTCCAGGATATCAGCGTAGGAACAAAGTCTCAAAGCAGCTAGGCGATCCTGTATATCGATATCCAAGCCTAGTAAGAAGCGACGGCCATTGTCCTCATCATTAGCTACCATGGACATGGCAAAGCGGCTCAATCGGGTAAACTCTGCGGCATGCTCGTCCACGGTCCGATTTTCCTGATTCAAGATAGTGTCTTAGTTAAGCATCGATATATCATGAATTGACAATGAAAATTTGCATATAAAACACTATCTGATGAACTTGAGTGAGCGCAACAAATTGCCGCTCCATTTTGTTCCTAGTGACGTCAGAAAAGAACTTTGTGAGGAAGCTTTCCCTAAAAATGGCCCAGGCGACGGGGCGCTCTAGCCTTTCCATCTCAGCTTGCCACCAGATGTAGACGAGATCAACCATCTGGATGCTCACGACATCCACACGATCTACATCGGCTATCCTTGTCGCGATCAACAGTTGTTTTGTCCTAATGAGCCACTGCTCGGCTTCTAGTGGACCTTTTGTACCTGCGAACTTGTCGGGGTGTAGCCTCATGAAATCTGCTACATTGTCCGGTCTGGGTGGCAACATCCCAGGCGCAGGTACAAGGGGCTCCCTGTTGGCAGCTCCTAAGGCTGCCCTCATCATCTCTGCATGCTCTCTCTGCGTTTGCATCATCTGCTGCATGTAACGCTTATTTTGTTCCTGCTGCATCTGTAACAGTTGCATAATAGCAGGCTGCTCTGACTAATCACCCCCAGTCTGGGAGGACGAAGCGTTCTTTCGAGCCATGACCTGCACAAACCCAAAACATCGGTATCCAGATCAAGTTGATAATTAATTTTTCATGCAATTTTATGGCCTGTTAAATGCTGAGTTAATCCTGACTGAGTCAAGCCTGCCTTATGTATTAGTTAACTAACACATTAGTCAAACTTGGCTCTGATACCACTAAAAATCTTGTCACGCCCTGCTTTCCAAAAACATGAAATACGAGTGTGTGACGAAGCCCAGCGAATGATCTTAACATCATTCATAAACTGTAGGATCGACCCAGCATCACAATAAGAACATAACAAGAGAGATATATATAACCAAGCATGCATGAATAATTTATTAGCAACAGAAACAATTGAAAACACAATAATAACATCCAAATAGTTTCAAGTCTGGATCAAGTTAAAACTCGGGAACATCAGCCTGTTACAAGTTCTTAAACGGAAAGAATAAATAATTCAAGAAAAATACATATTCTAAGCAGGTCTTTTCTCCACTTGAAGTCTAAAACCTCTGCTCACCAATCCCAGCAGGTAGCTCGTCTCCAAAATCTGCTTAATAAATACAAAAGGAAAAATAGGAAAAACAAGAGAAAATGTCATTAGTGCAAGTTAGGACCACAAATAGTAAAAACGAGTACAAGTAATGGGAAACAAAAATTGGAATCAAGAATGTAACAGAGATACAAAAAGTAGTGGAAATCTAAGAACTAGCTAGTAAGAAGGACACCTCAAGTAGACAGACTGGATAACAAATACTAATGGTGAAGCAAGTGACAAGTGAACATGTAGGGGTATCTAACCTCAAGTGACAGGCATCAAGTCCAGTGTCAAGTAACAAGTGTAAAGTATCAAGTCTCAAGTCTAGTGTCAAATATTATATTCAAGTGCCGAGTCTCAAATAGCAAGTTGTCAAGTATCAAGTAACAAGTGAACAAGTATCAAGTTCAAGTTTCATGTATCAAGTTTCATGTATCAAGTTTCATGTATCAAGTAGTCAAGTATCGTGTAAGCATGTATCATGTTCAAGTCTTGTAGCCATTACTATTTAGGTAGTACTTCATGCATCCATACTTTTACTACATGGTTGCTACAGACAATGTAATTTCATTTAGGCCTAGTAATGGAGTCTATAGGGCGGTGTACTCAGGTATCAAGTATCAAGCAAGTGATCAAACCATGGGCTCTAGAGGTGGCCCTCGTAGGCTCTAGAGGTGGCCCCATCATCCATGACGTGACACTTAGTTCTACGTGGCACTTAGTACCATGTGATTTCAAGTATATATCATGTAATCATATAATGGGCTCTAGAGGTGGCCTTCGTCATCCATGAAGTGGCACTTAGTTCTACGTGGCACTTAGTTCCATTTAACATAAAATTATGGAAAATACGGGATCCCTTCCGAGTACACTTATCTATATTGCCCACTACTATGGTCTTTCCTTTAAACCCCCGGCTTATTACATTTATTACTTTTTATCAAGTAAGCATGAAAGTGTGTGAAACAAATCAAGAAGTCATAATTATGGACATGGAACAAGTTTGAGGTATTTATATAACATATTCGAGGCCCAACACGAATCAAAATATCAAGGATGACGAAAATCTCAATTCTGGACAGCACAACGTTGCTGTACCAAAACCGCGATTCCTGTTGTTACGAGATAGCAAATGTGGAACCGTCAGGAGTTCTAGAAACTAGACTCCTGCCCGGTTCCAACTCATATAATTAAGGTATAAGAACGTTGTGGAAATATGTGTCAAAACAACAAACTTTACTGCTTCTATGTTCAGCCAGGATTTGTGAATCTAAGTTTAAACATGTGAAACAGGGTTGAAACATTACAAATAAATTCTGAGAAAAATTGGGGATGTTCTATAGGATGTCCAACCACAGCATATAAAATTTCAAGTGAAACGCTTACGGTTAACATAGTTTAATTAATTTGTAAACTAAAGATATGCAACAGTTTTGCGAATCTGCGTCTACCGACATAGCTGCAGTAAAACTGCAATAACTCCTAGACCGGAACTCAGAATTCAAAAATTTCTGAGGCTATCGACATCTAGACATCTAGAGATACATTAACTGTTTAGGACTCAGGTTCAGGTTCTGATGTTAAAGGGATCAAAACAGCATAGTAAGATCCAGGACAGCAACATGTGAAAATGTCTTTTGTGCATAGGTTGCATGATAATTGGTTATTAGGCGTCTAAATTAATGTGTGACATAAATACGGGGTAATGGTTATCAAAACATCAAGTAATATTTATTTCTCAACTCAAATGGGAGCAAGTTCATCACATATAAAATATAACACACATCTACAAATCTAGGGTTCCTTAATTTTATGTGTTCATGTGTCTAAGGGATAAAATGAGTCCAAGTAGTTGTAATATAATATAATGAAATTGTTGTGACTCTTAAGATTATGAAATTTATGAGGATTAATATTTGATCAATAACGACAAGTCAAGGAGGGGTCACAACCACTAACCATTTGCGGTATTTTCAAATTAAGGCTTGTACTAGAACAAAAATATGTACAAGATGAATACTTGCCTTGATTAACGATGATTAGATCCACTAACTGAGGAAAATGGGATCGAAAAACTCCGGGCGAAAACTACGTGCGAAGACCGTGCAAGAAATCAATAGTAGCGAGAAAAATTCCACACCAAATCGGCCCAGAATAGCGGATAGCTTCTCCAGATCTGGCGCGACAGAATAGCGAAACACCGAATCAGCCAATCAGACTGTGCTCCCGCATCGGATCTGATCCAAACAGGTGACAGCGAGCGGGGATCCGATGCGCCCGAACACCGAACAGCGAATTCGACCACTCGTTGGTCGTCTTCTTCCTCACGACGGTAGCGAGTGGGAGAGAGAGCGGGACTACGGCACAGGCTGGCACGAGGCGACTAAGCGGCAACGGCGAGTGGTGGCGCGACGCCACGATGCTCTGTTTTTGGGGGGTCAAAACAAAGTGGAGAGCAGGAAATGGGAAAGGGTCAGTGGTGTGGCGATGCGACGAAGGATGGATGTTGGCAATGGTGTGGTGACTGGCGAGGTGAATGGAGGGGACGAGAGGCGACGGTAATGGCGTCGAGGTGGTCAGATGGTGGAGGTCGAGAGTTTGGGTAATGGAGGAGTTGGGTTCGAGTGGATGATGGCGGTGGGGGTGATTGACGAGGGGAGCGGCTAGGTGCGGCGATGGCGATGGTGGTAGTTGAAGGCAAAGGTGATGGAGTGGAGGTGAGGCAAATTGGGTTTGGGTTGAGATGCGATGGAGTGGGAGAAGGATACGGGAGGAAGAAGAGGGTAGCGGCGGTATGTTTAGGGTTTAACAGTGAAATGGGGTATAGGTTAGGGTTAGGGTTAGATTAGGGTTTATATATAGGGGTTTTGGGTTATTGGGTATTACGGTACCCGATTTGAGTGGGATCCAGCTAGGGAATTGGTCAAAAATGTATTAAAATGGGGAAAAAAGAGGTAGACGAAAAGAATAGTCCACTTCTTCAAGAAGAACGACGCAAAAGAGCAGGACGGATATGCAATTGAATTAGACATTGGCACAAAATTTGAGTTGAAACAAAATAATAATTTTATTCGAACGGAAACAAAATACAGGATCTCAAATAGATAAAAGAGTACAATGGGGCAAAAATACATTATAAAAAAAATACAAATTCGGGAAATATGAGTTACATGAATATTATACCTCCCTATATTTTTCTCCAGATTAAGCGAAAGCTAACCGGGATAAATCCTCGTTATGTTTGTGTTGGATTGGTGGATTTATTTATTTGGTTGACTCGTCTCATCTACTTCGGGATCCTCATTACTCTATTTAGTTTCGCTGCGCCACCGGGGTTTTCATAGACACCCATCTCCCAACACTAACATAGTGTATGTTTGTGATGTTGTGATGATGGTTAAAATATTTTTTTCCTAACGTTGGAGCTCATTATATGTATCAAGTTTGATTTTGCTGGTTTTTGTTGGTTTTAGTATATAACTTTTGTTGTCTGGGGTTGGGTATTTATATACGATGGTTCTTTATTTGTGGAATTGTGCTTCGTATGTTGGAATTCTATAGATGGGATTGTTATTGATAATTGTAAACAGAAACAATACACACAATTGAATTTGAAATTATAGAATTTGTGATGAACTCATTGTTCTACTCGTTGTTGGGAACAACACAGATATTATACTATACTCGTTGTTCTTAAAAGTGAGTTTATTTTATTTCCTCTCGCTGTTGGGACCGCGAGCTATGTTTTGGAGTTTTATTCTTGAAAATTCATCAAGTCCAACAGAGAGTTTCACTCTCTGTGAAATTTCAAAATCGTAGACTTGCCATTCCCAACAACGAGTTTAATTCTTTTCCTCTTGCTGTCCGGAACAACGAGCTCTTCTATGGAGTTTTTTCCCGAAAATTTACCATGTCCAACAGAGAGTTTTGCTCTCTGTGAAATTCAAAAAGTGTACAATCACGTTCCAACAGTGAGCCTAGTATAAAGAACCTAACCGTTGGGAACGGTGAATCTTGTTTGAAAATTTGAAACTAAACTCGCCGTTGGGAACGACGAGTTTCAAAAAAAAAAAAAAACTAAACTTGTTGTATCCCAACGTCGAGCACGAAATAACTAAACTCGCCATTGAGAATGGCGAGTGTAGTTTCTGATTCCCGGAGTACAATTAGTTTGGCAACTGTCATCTTTTTGCAAATAATTTTGAAAAAGGCATAAATTTAAAAAAAATCGATACTTTTAGTTTATGTTGTTGTGGGTCTGACTTCTCAATTATTGTCTCTGCTTTCTACTTATTCATTTTCCTACATCTCTAACTTCTTTTTAATGAAACATAGTAGTCATACTAGGGTTGGCAACAGGCCGGGCTTGGGCCTGACCTATACAAGCCCAAGTCTGAGCCAGAAAAATATTATAGGGGTCCAAGCCTGACCCAATTTAGGGTCGGGCTGCTAACTTGTAGCCCGGGCCCGAGTCCGAATTAAATTCATAAGCCCAAGCTTGGCCCAATTTCTTCAACACACCTCACTATCTACACCAACCCTCAAAGTTTCAGCTCAGAAGATGTGTTACTTTTTATATATTGAACCATCAAACACCCAAATTCTGTCAAGTAACATTTTGAAAAACTAAAATTTGAATAAAATAAAAACAATTGGAATAAAGTAATCAACATTCTTTGAGAACTAAAGAAAAATTCCTCTAGGTTCAATTAAAGCTTTGAACAAGAAATATTCCTTACAACGACTTAAACAGAATTCACAACACCATACAACATCTAAGACCCACAAAATGTGGGTTTGAATCTTTACATTTTATGAATGTATCTTTGTAATTAGAAACTTAAAAACCCTGATTCCTAAAAATAAAACTGAACTCTATTGTGATCTTGCAAGATTGAAACTTTGTGAATAAAAATCCAATTTTGAGAATGCAAGGATGGGAAAGAGAGTGCCTTGAAGGGTAGCATTGCAACCACCACATCTGTTGAGGATGAAATTGAGGAGCTCAGGTAGAAGCTTGTCGCACTTTGGGCACCTCACTACTCTAACCTTTTGGTTTTCCTCCGCCGTTGCTTGCTTCTCAACAAGTTAATAGCTTGGGCAATCAAAATCTGCTGTAAAAATGCTATGAGAATGCAAAGGGATCGGATCAAAATGGAAAGAGGATGAGAGGAGGAGAGAGAAAGAGGATGGAGACTTGTAGATTAAGTGAGAGCAATTAGTGTAGAATTTAACGAACAAGACTGAACCAACCTTAAGGAATAAATCTTTTTCAAAATTCAAAAAAGCTTCCTGAGTTCCTCACCGATCTTCCATCTCCAGATCCAGCCGCCCTACTCCATTTTCTCCCATCCTTCCTTCATTAAAATTGTCCAGCTCATCCAGTTCTTCAGACCCAGATCCTCTGTTCTCCTCCTCCCCGTTCTTGGCGATCCACTTTCTCCCCCTTGGAGTTTCGTGCCTTGTCCCTCGCAATCACCGGAGTTGGCAGCGCTTCATGATCCTCGTTCAGCGTAGCTTCAGCACCTACTCCTTCCGGTGGAGCCCCAACACCGGAAGCTCTCGGCTCGCTCTATCACTGTGAGTTTTTTCCTCCGGTGGCGGCCCTTATCCTGCTGCCCTCTAGGAGCATTCTTTTTACCCCATCACTGTGAGTTGTACTGTTTAAATTGTTAGCTTAGTTTGTTGGTAGTGTTATTTTCGGGTGTTTCGTTGGGGCCTTGCTGCTGCCTTTCCGTTTCTAGTAAGTTCTGTAGCAGATTCTCAGTGCTGAGGTTCTTTTGGTTGTTCTGTTGTATTATCTTGTAGTTGTTTTTTCCTTCCTCCTGCGGCTCAATACCGTCAGTGTTTGGTTCAGCTTCTAGCTGTTCCCTGAGTAATAGTTTGCACAAGTTCTGTTAGTTCTGTTATTCTTCTCAGATTCAATTTATCTCCCACCTATTTTCTCTCTATTTTGAGGGTATTGTTGCCCCTCCTTGTGCTGCCCTGGTTTGTTCTTTGGTGGTGTTTTGGTGAGTTTGGATCTGTACTGCCTTTGGTACTATTGTCCCGTGCCTTATTATTTGTCGGTGTTTCGCTTTGAGGCTGTCTTAGGCTGGTTTCAGCCATGTATCTCATCTTGCCTGAAGATAGATCTAACAGTTAAGAGACGGTTCAGGATTTAAGGAGTAACTTGTCTTCTCCTCTTTTTGCTAACACCTATAGTTCTCGGTGCTCTCCCATCTCCACTATTTCCCCTTCTTCTTGTAGGTCCGACCCTCATCTGGTTTGTTTCAGGTGCCTCCTTCCTGGGCATTTTAAACGTGAGTGTATGAATAAAATGAAGTGCATTTTTTGTGATAAGCTCGGTCACTCGCGCAGTCGATGCTTTTCCCTTAAAAAACTTCTTGGATTTCCCAGAGGCAATTCCTTACCAGTCAAACTTCTCTCATTTCTTAACTATCCCCTCTTAAAGTGCAAGCTTCATGCTGGCTTGGGAAGGAAGTTCAGTTTTGAATCTAGAAAGGATCTGGACTCCTCTACGGTTGTTCCCTTACCAGCTTCGAACTCCACTACTTCTTCCACTGTTTATTGTGGTTCATTCGCTACTCTTCAACCTCCTAATATTGCTAACATTTTTAAGGATCGTAAGGTTTATACGAAACTTGTCTCCTACCCTCGTTTGGGTTCTTACAAGGCTCGTCCCCAGTCTATTTCGGTGGCGCCTTCGTTGAGATTGAGTATGGGTAAAAATTCTGGTTTGTTTAAACCCTTTGTCTCTTGTCATCCTTGGTTTCAAAGTGCGATGGGGCACGCTCAGCATCGCAGCATTTCAGACCCTCAGGAGCCTACTGCCTATGCTAATGTTTATTTTAAGGCTCCTTCTATAATTTATAATTCTTCTTGTTCTATGATGATTTCTTCTTCCAAACATTCTACGTTCTCTGTTCATTTTCCTGACTGCATCTTCTCGATTTATCAAGAATTAGGGGTTCAAGCTTGTCTCAATCATCTCCTGATGGAGGTTATGCAGGGCCTCCTCTCTTTTGCCATCAAGTTCACCCCGATTCTTGATGACTCTTCTTTCTCCCGTTATTCCTATCATACTAACTCCATCCCAATATCTTCATCAGTTTCGTCTAGTTTTCTCTTACCCCCTTCTTGCCTCATCAAAGACGAAGCTTGCACGTCTGACCCTACTGTAATTTCGTTCCCATTGGTGAAGGTCGTCCCTCCACCCGTTAAGTAATACAATAAGAAAGTCTATAATAATTTTCAGACTCGTGTGAGTGCTCGTATTCTAGCTAGGAAAGAAGCTTCGGTGTCGGCTCATCATCTTGGGCACAGTTGACTATTGGCTTCGCTATGCCTTTTTGTGCTGCTAGTGTTCATTTTTGGGCTGTTGGGTCGGTTTCTGCTCTGTTAGCCTATCCTTTCGGTTTTTTGTGGCGTGCCCGGTCTCCGCCCAGCTTCTCCGTCGGTCTTTATTCTTATTCTGTGTATGTTTCTTTTCCTTTGTTGAGTCTCCCCGTTACAGTACGCCTTCTCTTCGCCATTCCTCGTATTATTTGTATCTTTTCTTTTGGCGTTTGGTGGTTATCTTATCAGTTTGTAGTGGTCGCTATCATTGTATTGCACACTTTAGTTGTTTCTTTGTTTCGATTTTTTTATGTTTTCTCTCTTTTCTTTTCTGTGCAGGTGGGGCTTGGTGTCCTCGTGTGGGGATGTTTGGCCTTCTATTTCATGGCTCTGTCTCATGGCTCTGATCCACTTTTTTTCGCTCATGACGTCGAGTCGTCTGTCTTCCTCCGGGATCTCACTTCATGCTTGTTGCAGATTCTTTTGCCTTGCGGAAGTGAGCATTAGCGGGAGTACGCACTACTCTTGGATGCGGCTGGGTTGGTTGCTCCTTTAGACGCATTGTTAGCCTGTTGATTGCTCCGTACCCCTTTTCGGTGTCGGTCTACTTTTGTATCGCAGATCTCTTATTTGCGTGCTTTTCAGCTGTTTTTTGTTTACCTTTTTGTTATCTTCTTTCTGTTTTACAGCTTGTAAAATCCTTGTAATATTGTCTGTAACTCTACTGTTTTATTGATTTATATATTTTTTGATGGCTGGAGCCGTTTGGCTCTATCCGATATATCAAAAAAAAAATTATTGTAGAATTTATTATTGTATGATATATTTGTGAATTAGAATAATATTGGATTTTGATATGATATACCTGCAGGATGCGGATTAGGAATTTAGGATAGTAGTTAAATTTAGGTCGAGTTCGGGTCGGACGTATACAAATCCGAATCCAGCCAGAAAAATAATTCGGATTCCGAGTCCAATTTTTTTTATTTATTTAAAAAAAAGTCCTATGGGCTACTAAAAATGGTCGGACTTAGTCGGGTTCCCGAAAAATAATTCCGGATCTGAGTTCGTTTTTTTATTATAAAAAACAGGCTCATGGACTACTAAAAATGGGTCGGATTTAATTGAGTTCAGAGCGGGTTCGGTTCAATTGCCGGCCTTAGTCATACCAACCTTTCCTTCTAGCAAAGAAAAAAAAAGATACAAAGAACATAAAATTAAAAAACTAAAAAAAAAAGAAAAAAATTCCAATATTTATTATTCTAATTAAACTCACCACTCTCTAGTACAAACCTCTCCTTATTCAACCTCCCCCTTTCCTAAAAAAACAATTTCTCTTCTCTCTCTCTCTCCAAATCTTGAGCTCACTTCCACTCAACTTCTGATGAGACCCCCACCATTAGAGCATGACTACATAGGCCTCTCCGAGGTCTCCTCCAATGGCAGCTCCACCTCCAACTCCCTCAAGCAAACGGAGCTCCGCTTAGGCCTACCCGGATCCGAATCCCCCACTCGGGTTACCGGGTCGGATCTCACCCTCTCCATCACCCCCAACACCAAGGTTAAGAGGGGCTTCTCGGATGCACTGGTTGGACCCGCTAATAACAACAGCAACAAGTGGGTTTTCAGTTCCGGATCCGAAGTTAAAGAGCTCTTCTCTCCTAAAAATGGAGAAAATAATAGCAACAACCCTGGGCTTGTTAAGGATGCTGAGAATAAGAAGGTCAATAGTCAAGCTCCTCCCGCTAAGTAAGTTGGTGGGTTTTGTTTGTTTTGTGGTTTTAAGAAATTAATTTTTATTTTTTATTTTTATTTTATTTTTATTTTATTTTTATTTTATTTTTATTTTTTTTGGGGTTGTTTAATGGGTTGAGGGAGTTTTGCAACCCCTTTTTTGGATTTTTGGAGGGTTGGGTTTTTGGTGGGTTGATGGATTGGTAGTGGGAATTTTGTGTATTATCTTTGATTCATTTGGAAGATTGAGGGGTTTTTCAATTGGTTACTTTTTGGAATGAAGGTTCAACTATTATGACACCAAGATTGCTCTTACTTTCCTTGTTAATTGTTGGGTTATTTTTAGTTCCTAGAATGAATATATTCATCACAATATTGTGGGTGTTAAATTAAATTTTCAATACAATTGATGAGATCTCTAGAGCTGGAATCGGGTCCTATTGGGCCGGGGCCTTACTATCCGAACCCGGTACCTCACGGGTCAAAAAAGTTGGATCCGGACCTGGACCCGGACTAAGTTAAAAAAATTGGCTTCGGGTTCTAGTTAAAAAAATATGCTGTCGGATCCGGTAGCATAAAATAAATATTTACACTTAAAGTATTTTGCACCCGATACCATGTGGTTCCATCAATTTTTGCAGTTTAGTACATGAATAAGTATTATATTTACACATATTATCTTCAACAATTAGTATTAACATGTATATCTATATAACCCTGTTATTTAAATTCCATATTTTTTTGAGTATTTTTTAATGAATCCGGGTCCGGGTCGGTTATATTCGAGCGGGCCTGAAGCCATCCGAAAGTGCATTGGGTCTTATTTTAGGACCCGGACCCGTATAGATCGGGTCGGTTCCGGTCTGGATCGGGTCCAGGTAACGAGTAAATGTGTCAGTGCTAGAGATCTCCATATGCTATTAACTGTGAAGCAAAATGCTGTTTACACCCTGGTCATTATCTTCTTCTCCATTTGGAATATTAATTTTTTCTCTTCTAATGAAGTGTTGATTAGATGCAATTATGCAAAGAACTCTTCTAAAAATGGTAGTATTTGGGACAGGGCTCAAGTGGTTGGTTGGCCACCAATTCGGAGCTACCGAAAGAATACAATGGCAACTACCAACCAGTCTAAGAATAAGGATGATGGTGATGGCAAACAAGGGGCAGTAGGATGTCTCTATGTGAAGGTTAGCATGGATGGAGCCCCTTATCTGAGGAAAGTTGACCTTAAGAATTACTCCAACTATAAGGAACTCTCGTCTGCTCTTGAGAAGATGTTCAGCTGCTTTACTATTGGTGAGCTCTGTTTATGTTCAATGCCTTTTAATGTCAGTTTACTTTGTAATTGTGTTATAAGCAATCTGTGGAGTTTACTTGTAATTGCAATTCGTGCCATTTGCAGGTCAGTTTGGTTCACATGGAATGCCAACCAGAGACGGACTAAGCGAGAGCAGAATGACTGAGCTGATTGATAGGTCTGAAAATGTTCTGACCTATGAGGACAAAGATGGGGATTGGATGCTTGTTGGAGATGTTCCATGGGAGTAAGTATTTAATCTAGAAGTTTTTTTGACTAGCTTTGAACATTCTGGTTATAGTGCTTGATCGATTATAAATTTACTGGATTTGCATCATCAAGTTAGCTATTTTTTTGGTTTTTTCACTTGTACTTATGATTTGAACTGCAACAATAACCAACATATGCAGACGGACATCCTTAAAAATTATTGGACAGTTAGAATGAGAAGTTCTAATAATTGTAATAGTTGTTTACTTCATATCACTTGTCATTAGTTTGGCATTTACATTATAGTAACAACAATGCGTGGTTAGATTTTAGCATTCATAATTAGTATCTGTTTCTTTTGAAGTGACAAAATTGACATGTGGTTTGAGATGTGGTTATCCAATGAAGACCATTACTAAATAGCTGAAATGCTTAATTGCCAACCACTTAGCTTTGTAGTTTTCTCATCAAACTTTGTTCCGTTCCATATGACTGCACAAATCACACTATGCGGATGCCTGCACATCCATGTAAGTGTAACTCCTAAAATGAAAATGGACAAAAGTTTTATGAAATAGATAAACAATGCTTATATTCAGCATAGTCACAATATTCGCGAATTATGCACGAATTATTCGCATAATTCGCGAGTAGAACCTGGGCCGAATGGATTCGCGATGTATACGAGGGTTTGCGTATAAATCGGTGTGCACGCGTATTATTCGCTAGTTTTCGCGAATAAAAGAACTATATGTGAATAATTCTGATCTTTAAATGGGAGAAACTCATGTAAAGGAAAGAGATGAGAGCTGCGCCATGGTGGGTTTCACCGTTTCAGTAGGTTGAAGAAGAAAGAAGAATAATGCTTCTTTTTAGTAAAATGACAGTTGTACCCATAATATTTTCACCTAATTACATTGCCATGTGAGTGTGTTCCAGGATTGTGGATTATAATAAGTACAAGTACATGCTTACCTCTTTGCCTGAAACAAACTTTCTATTACACCACCAGTTTCTGAAAAATTATGAACATACCCCGATTATGTTTTTCCTAAAAATAGGCTGTTCACATGCATAGATAAAGACATATATACACATAAATCCATATTTATACAAATATACGTAATACATACATATACCAATTATCCATATTTATATAAACTAGTAATTTACACGTGCACGTCTTAATAAATAAATATATTATTTAATGTAAAAATTTTGACGCTGTATGGCTTCGAACCTTAGACCTCCTTTTTATTAGTTACGCACGGCTTAGGGTTTATTTGGTTACAACCCCAACTCTCCCATTAAAATAGTAGAGATATACACATACATACGTACATATAAGCATATATAAACTTATTTACCATATTAAAAAAAAAGTTCCCGAATTTTCACCAAACTTTTGTTGAATTTACCGCATTTTTTTCCGAATTCCGAACATTTGAACTAACCGAATTATTCCTGAATCCTGAATTTGTGACTGATATTCAGGAAGACTTGAGGATAGAGATTGGTGGTATTTTGCATACTTGTTCACAGTGAATTATCTTCCTCGTTATTTTCAACCACCATAAATTCTAGAGTAGTTTCAATATGTACTTGCTACCTCCTTCTTATTATGAAGAAACATATTTATGAAATCATACAATTGTAGATTGATAATATATCCAAGTAACTAGGATTTAACGTATTTACCTTTTATCACTTTAGATTGATACATCTATTAATTTTGATGAAATTGTCTTACAATGCCCGAGAAATAGGTTCTGGTTAGTGGATACTTGATAAGTAAGCATGTGTATAGGAAGTTGGAATTCGCAGAGATAATCTCTAGTTCCTTCACTTTGATAGGAATTCAAGTAATTAGAATTTTATTACAAAATTGTTGTTTGGCAGCTTTGGCTGGCTTTGGCTTATTATGACACACTATCAAGGAAAGTGAGATTTTATTATCACGGTAACTGTTTTGATTTTTGTTCTCTCTCTTTTCAAACTATACTGGTTTTTTTTTTGGCTCTGAGAAACAAAATAGGAGAAACAAAATAGGAGAACTTCCTCTCTCCATGTGTTTTCATGCCTTTCCACCTTGGAGAGTTTTCCTGTTTGGTCTTTGGATCTCGCACCAATTGGAAACACAAGCTTGCTCTTTCTTTTACAAATCCAAGAAGATAGAAATTCAACAAAGTTAAGATTGCTTGAATTCTTCATTTTTTGGTCCTAATTTCATATGATATACATCCTAGTGCAGGTGTGCTGTTAAACACCCCAAGTGACTGAAAAGTATCCATGATGACATTCCTTTGTAGTTAAATAGTGTACAACAGTTTTCATACATTGTTGTCTTGTATTCATCATTTCAAAGTCATCATCAATACTGCCTTCTTGTCTCGTTAGTTGACCAAATATTAATTCATACCAAGAATCTGAACTTTAATTTTGATTTTAATTTGCAATTAGTGTAGTTTTGGTTGTGAATCACTATTTTTGGTCTTCTTCATTTGGAGCTTATTTCTTTGTTCTTCGTGATGTTTATATTTTTGACACTGCAGGATGTTCACGGAAACTTGTAGGAGGCTGCGAATCATGAAGGGTTCAGATGCAATTGGACTTGGTATGTACCGGCCTCATATTCCATTATTTATGTTAATCAGATCAAAGACCTGCTCCTTAATCTCTACTTATTTAATTGACATCAGCGCAGAAACATTGAATACTGTTCTGTTAAAGTTTGGTAATTCCATATAGCAATTTTTAGGTAATCAAATAATCAATGCTATGTTTGCCGGTGTAATTTACATAATGAACCATCTCGTTCTGTTTTCATGCAGCTCCAAGGGCCTCAGGGAAGGGCAAGAACTGGAACTAATCATTTCAAGAGCAAGCATACCAGGCAAGTCGAAAGCGCACCCTCTCCTGGAAACCATAAGGTTTCTAAGGCTTTTAGAAGTGTCTCCTATTATTATTATCGCTATTGTGGTTTGCTGTGTATGTGGATTGAAACCTTAAATTTAGCCTCCTACAGTTTCGTAGCTACGGAATGCTTATTAGTTCTACGCAGTTTTTCATTACTATGTGTAAATTTGCTTGCTTTTTATTAGCAACTGCAATATTTCAGTGCTGTTTCTTGTGTTTCAATGCTTAATTGCCCTCTAGAATGGCATATTGATCCTCTTTTTGCTCATATTTGATGGTGAATTTATCCAATTTGAATTAATTGAAATATGCGTTCTTTGCATGCATTACATGTGCAAGTAATGTTACTACTGTCGGCGCAATGAGTTGCCATTAGTTCCTCGCATTCCAATTTCATGTATGATAGTTACCTATAATTGCGAGTTTACATTTTGTCGATCGCCAGGGGAATTCCGAAATATATCTACCACAGCTCCTGTAAGGCATGTCCGGAAACTTGTTATCTACCCTGATTCATTGTTTGCTCCATGTCCAAATTTTGATAAGTAGCACTATTCTATCTTTAGATTAATCCTTGCTTTACTTTCCACTCCACTTGAGTTGTAACTACTTGCAATGAACTGAACTGACCCGGAACCTGGTAGGTAGTTACTGTATAGTGACACCCTAACTTTCTTGTGGGCAAAAAAAAAGAAAAAAAAAACAAGGAGGAAACATGGAGTATGATTTTGGGGCCCACAACAAGCTGTAAGAGCATTATTGAGTGTACTGGTAGTGGGACCAACTGTGGTTGTATTGTAGACACAAGGTACAGGGGTTACTACTTTTCAACCACCTACTTGTCATGATGAGGCACAAACACTACTCTGGTAAAAAAGAAGAGCAAAAGGAAGAAGAGAAGAAGGGGTTAGGTTTCTGGTCACACCCAACAGGGCCGGCCCTGAGTTCCCGGGACTCGAGTAAAAAGGCCCAAATAATTATTTTTGGATCCCCTAATAACAATATAATTTTTTTTTCATACATGCTTATATTCATAAGGAGAATACAAATTTGAGGTCTTCTAAAATTGTAAAAAATTCGGGAGCCTGAGGCGGCAGGCGGCCTGCCTCAAGGTGGGGCCGGCCCTGACACCCAATTCAGAACCATGTCTTCTTCTTCTTTTCTTGTTTTTGTTCTTTGACACAGTGGTTGTGTGTGGGTGTGTGAGTTTTGATACTCTTTCCTTCTTTCGTTTCTTGTTTCTTTAATTGTGCTTGTCCCCCTTCTTGTTTTGTGAAAAGTTTACAGCAGTAGTATTTTTAACACAATAGAAAGCTGGTTCTTCATTCTTAATTGTGCCTGTGTCTTCCTGTTGCCTTGTCAAAACCTGACTTCCTGTGTCTTCCTGTTGATTTTTTAAATGAATTTGTTTACCCTTGTGATGGACTTTTGTCCAGTATTTTGACATGTATATTTGGATATATCAAAGAGGGGAAATGCTGTGATAATGCCCAGTTATTTTTTTTTGATGAACCGGATAGAGCCGAAAGACTCCAGCGAAACATATGGGAGTATGTGTTATTGTGGTAATATGTTGGTACTGGATGAATCCTAACATTACAATTCGAAAAATACTATTAGGATTGGGTCCTCATCTATTCAAAATTCAGTATCACTGTATCAGTAACGGGTATTGGCTGCCATTTAGCTTGAATATCGGACGTATATTGGTAGTATTGCTAGGGAATTTTTCTACCAGACTCAGATGATGCATCTTTGTATCGGCTGAGATTTAATATCGTGATTATGTCATGCAAATTATGGGGACTGCATTTGCATCCAAACGAGCTATTGAGAGCATCTCCAATTGTTTTTGCTATTTTGCCAATTTGGCAATTAGCAAATGGCAAGAGGAGAGTTTTGCTTCATTCATTGTTTGCTATAATCTGACCAAAATATATATATATATATATATATATATATATTCGGACAGAACATGTTGTTCAATCTGATATTTTTTTAATGTTTAAGATGATTGAATTAAGGATTAAATGGTAATTAGTTATTAAAAAATATATTAAATTAGTGATTATTCAGTTAAGTTATTACTTAAACCATGATTAAGTAGGATCAAGTTTGGTTTTAATGGGCCTTTGGTGGGACGGACCCGTCCAAGAACTTTTCGGTCTGGACGGGACATGTTTTTTTTTTTTTTTTAATAAAATTTTTATTTAAGGATGGAACATGTTGTTCTATACGATTGTTAAAATTGTAAAAAAAATATTAAGAAATTATCGTCTGACGCATTTAAAAAATAAAAAAAATATATAGAGACTAACATGATGTCCGTCTGCTATATTTGGCAATTGCTACATTCGTTTTTCAAATTTGGCACGCTACTGTTTCTAGTTTGCTAAAATTTGACAAGATAGTAAACGATTGCAGATGTCGTTTGCATTTTTTTTTACCATTATGATAAAATGGAGATGCTCTCATAAGGATTAGCCTTGCCAAAATTAATCTGTTGACGAGTCTCCATCATTTGGAGCTATTTGTTAGTCTTTGGTTGAAATCAAGTACTAAACCTAGTTGTTTGGATAAATGAGAAAGTGACGAAAACATCAATAATTATTATTGAGAAATAGATGCATGCAGCAATACAGAGGTTGAGTAATGTTTTAGCCACTACCAATTTCACTACCATTTTCTTCATTACCTTAGGAGGTAGTGGATGTAGCATTACTCTACAGAGGTTTAATGAGTGGCTTAGGCTTGGGGGAGCACACACTTTCTGGGATTTAGTTTGAAGTACTTGACCAAGTGTTGTTGAAGTTAGAGTACAGGGTGAACAATAATAGGTTGGTTAAAATTAAACCAGTAATCAACACGTGCTTGGCACATCTTAATAAATATATATTTTTAGAAGTAAATACTAAGACATAATTTAGTCTCAAACCTGAGACATCCCTTTACTCATTATATACTCTTTACAAATTATCTTTAGTGGCACCAACTTTTATTTTATACGAGTGACACTGAAATAATAATGTCGTAAATAAATTTAAACTTTGAGGGTATTATGATAACTAAGAGCAGTTGAGTAAATGAATGGTTAATACAACTTTCACTCAGAAATAAATGGTTGAGATTAAATTGTTGATTGTCTACAAATTACATGTTGTCTACAAATGACAACTCCAACTCTCTGATTATAATATTAGAGATTAGAGATAGAGATGTATTGAATGTTGAGTCAAGAATTTTTTTTCTTCTCAGAATTCCTCAACTCATTTCTTAAATGGTGATCTCATTGTTACTGATATAGCAAAACCACCCATTAGAGACTAGTCTTTTGAGGCATTCAAAGAGGTGTATGTGCATATGTTGAGGGAGGGTTTGCTATGGTGTAATTTGTAGAGGAATCTGAGATTCTGTCGTGGATTGAATCTCATGGATTACAAGGTTTGGCAAGACACAAGTATAGTTTAAAAAGTAACTTTAAATTACCGTTGTGATCGAATTTCTTTACTAGTTCATAATTGTTCTTTCTTGAACAAATAGCATATTAGGGCATCCACAGTGATTGTCAAAAAATGACAAAATACATATTTACATATAGCATATATAGCGTTTGCTGCAGTCGTCGAATGCTATATTATAGCAATTTAAATTAAAAAAATATAAGACGGACTTTGGAGATCCGTCGAAGGCCGAAATGCTTATAAAATGAATTATTTAATATTTTTTTTTTTTTAGACAAATTTGTGGCCGGAAGAAAAGAAAAAAAACCAAATGTCGACAAACGGACTTCGAAGGTCCATCCGTGATTAGGGGAAGCGTTGGACGGATCCTGAAGATCCATTGGGGACAAACGGACTTCGAAGGTCCATCCGTGATTAGGGGAAGCGTTGGACGGATCCTGAAGATCCATTGGGGGGGGGGATATTTTTTGGGTTTTTTTTTATTACGAAATAATATATTTTTTTAAAGCAACGGACTTTGAAGATCCGTCTGAAAAATAAAAAAAATATTTTTTTTAGTGGAACAGATCTTGAAGATCTGCCCGTCCTGTATAATATGCATTTTTCTTATATCCGCTCTCATATATAGCATTCTACTGTTGCGAAATTGTCAAAATATGCATAAATAGCAAACGATTGCAGCGATTCGTTTACTATAAAATGCATAAAGTGGATAAATAGCAAACGCATTGTGGATGCTCTAATACTTGAACAAGTTTGGGTGGAGTTTAAAATCGTTTATTTGCTTGAAAAGGAAGAACAAGGAGTTCAGAACTGCTGATTAGAGAGAAAAGGTCAAGACAAATAAACTTTTCCTATAGAACCCAATACATACGACCTCCGTAATAGGGCATATACCAAGCGAAAATCTCATAGCTTCTCGTCTTTCACAGTGATCATTGTCTCTCCTCCCCAAAAATTGTCAAAAAACTTGTAGATGAAAAAGTAATTATCCAAGAACTCCTTCACTCTCCTATGTGGAAGAAGTCTTCACTGCACCCAAAACAAACGCCCAAAAATGATGAAAGGTCAGTAACTTTCTTTCACTTTTCTCGCATTCCCTGATAACCAGACACCATGACACGAGATTAGTGAAGGGAACTAGAAGTTCTCATTGATGCCTACTTGTGATTGGAGAGTTTTCAATTTCGAGATAGAGAAAGAAAGAGGGTGTCTGTCTGTCTGTCGAGGCTTGACTGTATTTCTGTTTTGGTATTTTGAGCTTTGGAGTTGGAGCTTAGTGCGACTCCCTTGTCTTGCTCTTTGTTGCTTGTTTGGAGTATTTTCTCTTTGCAGTTGTTTTACCCCCCGACCTGTCAAGGATCTGCACAACTCATTATAATGTACTGAATTACTGCTATGTATGTTGAGAGCATCTGTAGTCGTCTTCCAAATTTCCAAAATTTTCAAAGTGTGAGAATTAAGATACTGTAGTCGTCAGCTTTGGTGAACAGTAACCGGCCAAATATGGCAGACGATTTGGGATTTTGAAAAACATAGCAAACGGAAGACGATTTTATTGTCTTTCGCATTGGACGAAAAAAGAAATTTTGTCAGAGAGAATTTGGCAAATCTGAAAAGTATCGGACGAAATTTAATTTTTCGTCCGATCAAAAAGTTTTTAAAAAATGGTAGAGACGGTAATTCGATTTTCGTCCATACATAAAAAAAAAAATTTGAAAAACAACCCACCTGATTCCTTGGACGAGAGAAGGAATTCCGTCCATGGATTTTTTTTTTTTATTTATTTAAAAAAATTGGATGGACGGGAAAAGATTTCCCATCCGTTTCAATAATTTATAAAAAATTTGATTTTTTTTTCCAGACGATAATTCGTCTTCGGCCTGAGATTTGGAAATTTACAAATACCCAATTTTTGGCAATCGATGACTGCAACGCCGAGCCATTTTTTCATTTCTATTTGCCAAATACCCAAAATTTGGGTGAAGACGACTACCACCGATGCTCTGATGTGGCATTACTACTTGTACTAATAACAAGATTAATTTTTATAAAATTAAAACTATGCTAGCTAAGCTAATGTAAAACTGTGGCGTCAATCATAGTGCTCCAAGCTCACCTCTCCTGCAGAAGATGTGAGCCTTCTACCTGCTTGTAATACCAGAAAACTTTGTAAATCATGACTCTGATATTATTACTATTGAAAGTCAATTTAGAACGTACATGGCAGCAGATACTGAACTATCGTATAAAGCTCTCTTTCTCACCCTAACATTACTTACTACATTACTAGATTTGTACTCTCCTGTAAATCAAGTATTTTCTTTCACAAGATTCACACGGACTTGAGAAATTATTAATACACAGCACAACACATACACACTCGCTCTTATAATCCCAATATTTTGTTGGAAGCATGATTCAAACTTTCTTTAAATCTCTTTGCTCAATACCACATCACTGGGCTCTAGTGGCTCTTGGCAATCTTTGGTGGGTATTTTAAGCCCCTCACTAAGTTTCGGCCTGGCCCAACAAGTCCGAACTTTCGAGAAGGAACGTTATAACTATGTAGGTAACCAAGAGAACAGTTATATAAAACAAAAAAAATTTAAAAATTAAAAAGAAAGAAAAAGATTATGTAGAGTAACTCCTCTTTTTCTGTCACAAACCACCATTCTCTGCAACAACACCAAATCATACTACTCCCCATCCCCTCCTCTCTCCATTCTAAAATATTTTTTACGTCAAATTAACCAATGAACATGAACATGAAAAAGACTCCCAAACTAAAACCCGTCCCTCGCTCCTTATTCACCTGCGGCATTTTCCGCCGCAACTGCACACAGTCCGTCCCCAGCCCCACCTCCCTCTCTCCTCCTCCTCCTCCTCAACCTTCATCCTCGTCATCATCCTCCTCCTCCTCGACTTCTCCGAGCATTACCCAGTGCAGATTTCCCGCTGAGCATGCTGCAAGTCCGAGTTTGACGCAGCTGGCGACTAGTGGTGGAGCTGTGTTTAGGGCCGCGGAGGCGCACTTTAGATCTCAGGCGCCGGTGGTGGCGCTGAGGGTTCTGGAGAAAGGGATGGCGAATTCTGAGTCGGGAGGATTGGTTTGTCCACCGGAGGTCATGGCGGGAGTTACCGCTGCGCTGAGGGATCCAGTCACTGCTCGCCCGGCGGCTAAGGTTTGTTGTCTAAGTCATATTCTGCAGTAGTGCTAACTAATTGTACGTAGTACTGCTTTTGCTTTTGCTTTTTTGTGTGTGTGTGTGTCTGATATGAGTGTTATAGCTAGGTGCTACTAGCAATGGTACTAGTAGAACCAAATCGCAGAGCGGCAGTTGAAGCAGGAGCAGTGGAAGCAGCGGTAGAAGCAATAGTGGCGTCAGGTGGAGGCAGCAACGGAGGAGCATCGGCTGCAGAACGAGCATTGGCGGCACTGGAGCTAATGTGCATGACGGAAGAGGGACTGTCACAAGTGAGAAGCCACGCATTGTCGGCCCCAGCAGCCATATCTGGAGCGGTACTGCAAGGAGTAGTGCAGGGAAGAGGGAGGAGGGAATGCGGAATCGGAGTGCTGGCAGCTGCATTTGGCGGTGAGAGGGCCAAAGATGCGCCGGATGAGGTGGTGAGGGCGGTGGTGGTGGCAATGCAGGGGGAGTGCAGTGCCAGGGGGAGGAGGAAGGGGGCAATGCTGATGAGGGCTTGGCAGGAGTGCGGACGGCTGGATTTGTTTAACGTAAATTTCGATGGATGGGTGAGATGAGATCTTAGGGTTTGGTTTGGTGGGGTTGGGTTGGGTTGGTGGGGCCCCATTGTGGGGGAGTTAGACGTACCGTCTGCAAATGCATGCTGCATGTGTTTGTTTGGAGGATAATCTGTTGCTCATCGATGTAGAAGTAATATCCAAGTGTTGTTCTAGTGGATGTATGAGCCTTTTGTCTATTTTATTTTAATTATTAAAATAAAAATGTGTTTTCTTTAATCTTTTGTTTTGATTTTCTCTTATGTTTGTGTGTATGGATGGAACCGGTCTCATGGTGAGGGGCGTGTACTGTGGTGAACTTGTTATGACTTGCTTAACATGAAAATATGTTCAGTAGTCCCAGGAACCAACCAGTGATTCTTTGCCCGTTTTGTATATCAATCATCTTTACAGATATATCTTTAAATATATTTAGTATAGATATATACAGTTGGAAACTCTTCCACTTATTACAACAAGTAATTTACACATCGATGTATATCTTAATAAATATATCTCTACAATTTTAATGAGAGAGTTTGTAACGAAACAAACTCTATTTGTAACCAAACAAACTAGTTACTGCACGTGTTCAATCTTTTTTAATAAATATAGTAAATAATAAGATACTCTTTACAAATTATCCCTAGTGACACAAACCTTTCTTTTTATTTTATATGAGTGACATTTATGTAAATAATTATGTCGTAAATAAATTTGAACTTTGAGAATATTATGATAACCAACAACAGTTAAATAAATGAACGGTTAATATAACTCACTTAAAAATAAATGATTGGGATTAGATGATTGAATGAATGTCTACAAATTATGACTCTTAGTCTTCCATTATAATATTAGAGATATACAACCCACATATTTCATCAACTGCTAAATTTCTGTTTTCTGGCAGTTTTACTAGATTTGTAGTGCAGATATGAGTTGTAATATTTAGGGAAATAGCTAATACTTACTAAGCAAAAAGCTGTAATGCATATACGAATTATATTTAGGGAAATAGTTAATGCTTGCAAAGCAAAAAGCATTAGCAGTAGCAGAATGTAAATTCATAGCATGTAAAAGATAGTAATGAACATTGTCAAGCATTGCTCAAATGTTTCTGAATCCAAAATCAGTTAAAGCTCAGTATTGTACTACTGTTTCAGTTTGAAGAAGTGAAAATGGCTATTGTTTATTACTTTTTTTAATTTTAAATTTTTTGATTTTTGTTTGAAAAGCTGAACACAAATAAGTTATGGGACAGCATGTCGGTCAAAAGCCTGCTAAACTGAAATTGAGCCAATAAGTTGAGGGGACCAGCTCCACTTTTAGATCCGTTAGAGGAATAGAGTAATATATGCAGTACTATTTCGCTTGGGATCCAAATCCACTGATAAGGGTTAAATTCTAGACACATGGTGATTTTTAGAGCTGGTATCGGTCCCATCGGATACGATCCTCCACTACCCAGATCCGCATCCGGTACCTCACGGATCAAAAAGTTAGATCCGGACTTGCAAGAACCGGGTCCAGATCCTAGAGTCCAGATCCCTTAAAAAAATCCACCCGTCGGGTCCGGTAGCCAAAAATAAATATTTGTACTTAAGTATTTTTGCATCCGATTCCCTATGGTTTTAATAATTTTTGCACCTAAGTACATGAATAAATATTATATTTACACATCTATCTTCAACAATTACTTTTATATATCTTCAACAATTACTTTTATATGTATATCCCTATAACCTTATTATTCAAATTCCATTTTTTAGGGTAATTTTAACGGGTCTGGGTCTAGATCTGGGTCGGTTCTATTTTGACCATATCCGGACTCGTTAGTGCATCGAGTCTTATTTTAGGATCCGGATTCCCGAACCCGAACCCGTATAAATCGAATCAGTTCCGGTCCAATACCGGGTCGGGTCAGGTCCAGATCGGGCCCAGGTATCGGGTAAATGTAACAGCGCTGATTTTCTATTCATACGATACAAAAAGGAAAGTTACAATGTTGTCTCTAATGCAAGTAGATAGGTAAAACAGGGAAACATCACAATTAATTCAACTCAAGTCAAGGTTTACTAAACTAACTTAAAATTTTAAGTCAAGGTCTACTAAACTTCAATTTTTTTTTTTATTAAAATAGAGGCCATTGAATTTCCTCAAGATTTGTGACCTTGCATGATCTCCGTAGTTTCTTTCCTATGCCTATATACCCCAATCTTTCCTTTTTCTTTTGGTCAAACTAGTTGTGCACATCGATTTCAGGCAATGAAGACAATATGTAACCATCTATTTTAACTTTGGCTTCGCATCGACTATAAATAAGAAAACTAGGGCTGGCAGATAAAAATCAAACCCTACATATATGTATTTTTTCCGCTTGCAAAGAAAACCCAACGTTTAATGCAATGGAGTGGTGACGAGTAATATACTGAATATCATCTCTCTTCAATCAGATGCATCAACAGCCGGAAATGAATGAACAAGTTATCCCGCAATGAAAATTTGCAATTTGCAGTCTCCTTAAAGCTCATTCAAAAGATTAACAGTTGATCAAGAAAGCATAAGAAATATGGCCACAGTTTAAAAGCTGATGTATCTAGTGACGAGCAGCTTTTAAAACGAAGAAGAAGAGCATAAACAAAAAGATTGAAAGAAACTTTGGACAATAAGACCAAGGGTAAATTGCAGAAAGACTACCAAATCCACAGGTAACCGCCAAAACTAAACAAAAAGGCTTGACAGAAACAGCCCCCACTATTTCCATGGGAGTTGCAAAATTCGATTGCATACCCTTCCACCCTATTTTTCGTTTAAACAATATTAGAACACTAGCTGATATGAAATATATATCAGCTGGCTGAAACATACAACACAGAGGAGAAACTGGCAAAGTGTTGAAAGAATATACAATAAGTATGTTAAGGGTCGACACTATATTTGAAGCAAACAAACAAGAATCATACAAGTACAAAACAATGGTCAGAAACAATGCAGCAAATATCATAAACAATTTCACAAGAGGTCGGATCGTTTTGCTACTACACTTACTACAGCACGGAATAAGCTAAAACGAGAAATATTTTATTAGTGCATGGTTCTTTATTGCAAAATTTGAACTATTTAACTTGCCATGTTAAGTCAGTATTAATCATAATCAGAAAAATGCACATTTTATAAAAAGGAAGAAATAAAGGAACTAATTGAGATACCACAAAAAAGTCAATGAGATACTGCATTTCATCATCTATTTGTCACATTCTTGACAAGAATGTCAATAATGAAGACCAAGAGACGATAATAGAACTGAGTTTACACAGAACCAATCATGAACTCTATGGAGAAGTTTCACTTGTTAATTACCAAAGAGCAAAGAACAATCTGTGATCTTTTCAACTACATAAATTTATATGATAGAGATAAAAAAAAATATCAGTGGAAACTTTGAAGTCTATATGCACTAATCCATCTACACTACCTATGAGAGGCATCCAGGTGTTCAGATTAAATGAACACTACTTAACTACTTTTTACAGTTGTACAATTTACATTAATAAAATACCCTATCAGTATTATAGTGCCCTGAATTTTGTGTCGTTGTGACCGAGTTGTGTTGTATCTATGCCCCTTGCTTGTGTTCATGCAACTTAGCTATTTGCTAGTAAAGATTATACATATGCCTATAAGACCTATAAGTTCATCCTAAATTCCTAGTATGAAGTGCATACAACAAACATTTCATAAATGTCCCATTATATGCCAAGTGTCCATGGCATGAGTATCTCAAGTGCTAAGCACTAAAAATTAACAGTTCATCATGATTTTTTCTTCAGAGTACTCCAAACCAAAGATGGAAATGTAGATCTGCTAAGGTCATGAGTATTTATGTACAGATTTTAAATTCAGTCTTAAGAACAACTAAAGAGGTTAACAAGAAGAAAAGATTCAGACCTTATGTGCTGCATACAGGACAAGAAAACAAATGGTGGCTGGCTTCAAGTGTTTAGGAAGTAGATGAAGATATTTGAAGATATACCATCTGTGTGTATCCATTGAATACCGATGTCTCAAATCTTGCAAGACCAAGCCTCTGAAATAATCCGAACCGTCCATCTTCAATGATTGGATCAGGTGCACGGGAAGGATCGTACCTTGTCTGGTGTGTAAGGGAGGGACCAGCCACTGGTGGGAGCTCCCAGTATACATCTAACACTGACTCCACAAACCTGCTGTTCTGAAAATGTTCAGCATAAGAGATTGCCTTGTTGCTGTGGTTAAAATCATCTCGCATATAGCCTCGAACACCCCACCATGCTTTGCCTTTACCACATAATTCATCTATGTCCACGCTCTTCTCCCAGAACTTTTTCCTTTTCATCCTAATTCTAGCTTCGTCGCTATCTCTAAAACAGCTATGACCACCACCTACAAGAGTAAACACGTCAATGAAACAAAATAGATTTTAAATATTCACAAGCTTAAAAGCTCCAAATGAATGTAAAACGACAACAGGCCATAGTTTATCAATAACAAAAGCTAGCCAGATGAAGGGATTATGAGCAATTTCATCAGATGAACATATCAGTTCGCATTACTGGGTCCTGGATGTTTGAAATTGTAAAGCAGGTTACTGTTTAAACAACATAATAATTGTAAAGTTACAAAAGATAAATCAAACTAAAGGATATGAGTAGTGAGTTATGTCACTGAAATAGCTTACTATTTAGAAAATTAGATATATTTCAAGGGTTTTGATTTAGAGGGTGTCTGCTTCATTGTAAGTGCATGTTACAGTTGCAAGTGAAACTTTACGGTTTCCCTCAAAAACTAACATAACTCTATTTTAAATATTACAATCATCATTTCCCTCCAAAACTTGGAATTATTTGGGTAATTGAATTCGAGTCAAACTTTTTGGAGAGAAACCTTAATTTTTTTCTTGCAACTACAAGATGCAAGGAAGAAACACCTCCAATGTTACAACTTTTCTAGCAATTGAAAAGGTAGAGTAGACAGCATTAGACCAGCACATAAATCCACAAGCGCAGGCACATGCAAAAAATCAGCATCATCTATCTTAATTTACACATCTTCAAACAAACAAATCTATTTGAATCACAATTAAGAGTCAAAATGTCCTTGGCTCATGATGAGGACATCAGTTCGAGACGATTTGGGTGCTTCTGTCAGCGCAAGCATCGTCTAGGATGCCTACTCCAGTAGCAAGTTATCTATATTTCAACAATTTTTATTTATTTTTGGGCATTTTAGCCATATGTAGTAGTTTAGCAATTTGCACTATTCATTTTCTGCATTAGAATATTTTGGAGATTTGTATTGAGATTTTGTTTTGCGCCTATATATAGACATTGAGAATAATGAGAATGTATGCTATTATTGATTAAAAAAATTGCTGTGTTGAGTTATTGCTCTGCATTCTTTTTTTTTGTGTGTGATACCATTTAGGGTCTGTGAGAAATCCTAAAAAATTTTGGGTTTGTGAGAAATCCTCGATCACTCCTTCATTACAACAGCCGCCACCCTCTTTCCTACCTCTTCTTCTTTCTTGAATCCTGAAACCCCCTGCAACCCCGACGATCCCTCCTCTCCCCCTTTCTTTTTCTTCCCGACACCCCCACACACCCATCGTCCCTCTTTTTCTTCGTCGATCATCCCGACCTCCATCTCCTGCAAAACCCGACCCTGGCCCATCTCCTCTACGCCCCCAAATCCCCTTGGCTGCCTTTCCTCACCACCCGACCACCTGCACCCCTTTCCCCCTTCACCGACCACCCAGTTCCCTCCTCTTCCGATCGACCCCACATTCGAAAACCCCCATCCTACCACAATCCGAAACCATAAATTTCCAAAATTTCAAATTCAAAATCCTTAACCCTAAATTGAATTCAAATCCTAAACCCTAATTCCCAAATCTCCAATTTAAATCATAATCCGAACCTTCATATCAAGAGAACGATTTGCAGAGGAGTACAATGTTATTGATTGCAACGATTGGCTTCTGTTTCTTCTCCATCAGTGGCGCGATGTTTTTTCGAACCCCGGTAATTTCTTTCCACTCTTCAATTATTTGTGATACTACCAATCATCTCTAGAATATTATCTGCAATTACTGTCGTCTACAAATATTAAGTGTGTGCTTCTACTTGCTAATTAGAGTACGAATTTTTATTGCATATCTTACATGTTAAGAACGATTAAGTATAATTATTAATTGATAGGATTGAATCTTTAATTGGGCTTGTTAAACAATTCCATATCTTGAAAATCCATCAAACCAATTAGTAGTTTAATTTCTGACTTAATCTTTATTACATGTTGGTAAACTCAATCTTTTAAAATTCTTGGAAATTCTCTATTTAGGGTTAAGTTTAAATCAGCTTATTATTTATAAGTTATATGCCAGTCAAATAGCTTACTGTTTTGCTCTATTTCAGTGGTTTGATTTAGCATTCTTCCAGCTTTTCTGGCAATTTAAAAAATGGAGACAGCATTGGAACACATAAATCAACAAGCGCACGTGTGAACGCACACATGCATGCACACACACATCCCAGCACCATGTATCTCACTTTACATGCCTTCAAACCTATTTGAATAACAAATAAGACTTAAAAGAGTGCTAGGCTACCAAGCGGTGGCATGGCCATAACACACAGACACCTATTTACAACATTAAAACAACTTTAAAGGGTTAATTGAGCATTAAAAACACAACTTGGTTGTCCACAGCTTTCCATCTGGAATACGGAAACTTTGCAGCAATTGTTTATTGACATCTATTCACTCTCTTATTGTCACTGTCATTCAACATTGCCTTCTTGCTTAAGATGAATGCCAACTATCACAGATGCTTTCCTTACCGAGAATTTTCCATAGGAGATTCATCATCCAGTAACATCCATCTAATATAATTTGTCATATATGACCAGAATTTTATAGACACAACCAAGTATGACATACCTAGTTTGAGCATTTTTGTTCCACAACGCTGGATCTTTTATTTTCATCTTTTCTTTAATAAGGGGCATACTATTATAGAACTTTTCGTATGAATCATATAATTATAATGGCTGATAACCCTGCACGGTATTCACTATTCAGATTCCCAGGCTGTAAGAAACTACCTGAAGTATCAGTCTGCTACGACTGCTCTCGATATTTTGCAATATTTTAGAGGTTAATTAGAACAAGATAGTTATCTCCTTTCCTAACGCGAATACACAACAAATATTGTTGATCCAGCAAGTATTTCAGAATTGAAGATAGAAGAGGCACCTAAGGAACTAAATTTAAAGTTTTGGATGCGTAGATGTTAAGGTTCTTCCATGATCCTACTAGCTAACAACCTGTGGTAGGTAGCCTTGTCAATCTCACCATCACTCAACCAATATCTCTTGTGTTGTATATGTTTTCAGTCAATTTACAGCACCTGCTTCACTTGATTGCCATCTCCTTCAGGTTTTGTGCTATAAATGTGAGAAAAAGCACCAGGCTGCATCTTCTTCAAGACCTCATCACAGGCCTATATGCTACTACTGGGCTAATTATTCTGCACATAAACGATCTATCATAGGCAATTGCTTATTCTTGGTAGTTAAATTGTTTCTAGAGGTAGTGTTGAGGCAGAATTTCGAGCTATGAATACTACTCATTGCAGAACTCTTATGCCTTTGAAGGTTACCTCAGGATTATAGCTGTCTCCTATTGCTCCAATCTATTGCCAGAACATTAGTGCCATTAGAGATGCTTCCGAAATCGTTAAGCATCGGGTAACCTAGCATACTGGTATTCTTCACCTGGTTATAGGAGGCACTATTTCCCTTCATCACGTGAGTTTTTCAAACTTCATCAAGCCAATCTTTTCACAAAGCCTGAGACTAAACATGAATACCCATTTCTCCATTATAAACTCAAAACTATCAAGCCATTGTGAGGGGAGTTTTTACAGTATATATATGTAGCGCATGGTGTAATATGCACATGGCACAAATAATTACATACGGAATGCTATACTTATGGTAAGTGAATATTGAACATAATCTTATATTCTCGGTGGACATGACTATATGCAACTCTATTAAGCTCTAGTGAGACCAGCAGAATATCTGATAATCACCTTAGTCCTAATACTAAATCATTTTCAGGAGTGCATCAAACATGTTAAAGTCCTCATAATAAATCATTTTCAGGAGTGCGATCAACATGTTATGTAGCGGTGACCACATGTGTATGGAATGAATGAAATCCTCCCACCGTATAGCTACCTTAATTATGACCATCTTCAAATTCGTATTATGTGTCATCAAAGTAAATGGTTCAGTCTATTAATTTTGGTTTATGGCATTTAAATACACCAACCGAACTACAATGTTAAACATATCTTAAATCATGATTGAAAAATCATAATTTTTGATGAATTGTAACTATTTATCTATAACAGATACTTGTCAAAATTGGTAAATTCTACAGTAGCCAGTCTATTTTATGTTGGAAGTTTTTTGGTCAAAACCAAGATTCCCTTCCTTTTAGTCCCACATCGGTGGGAATGTTTGCCATGTGAGTGGCTATAATACAATCCATCCTTTACTCCATTGTAGACTTGTGTGGTGTGGAGAGAACCCGTGGGCCACACGCGCGCGCCGCCACCGCCGCCCGGCCCGGTTCGGTTCAGTTCGGTTCGGCGCGCGTAGTGGGCACGGGTGTGCGCGCCCGCACTTGCGGACACGAATGCCGATCCGATTTGCTCTTCGGGTTCGGGTTGAGGCCCAAAAACTTCTTTTGCTATTTATTTTTTCCTTTTAACTATTTCCTCCTAAAATGTTGGATTAGTTACTCAGATCCGAAAATCCTCCCACTTTCTTTCCACATGTTCACAGATTTTTTACCTATATATTTCCATCTTCTCATCCCTTTACCATGACTGAAAAATATTTGCTCCTCAAAAAAACTCTTTCTACCTTTCGCATCTTCTCTGTCTGCTTCCGGTTTCAGTTTTTCCAGTTCCGTTCTGGACAAGAACAAAGTTCGGATCGATCTCTCGACGTTGTGTGCGACAGCGAGACGCCGGTGATACCGGGGGTTTTACCACTAGGAGCATCTGCGAAAAGTCTGCACATAAGACCGCGGATCAACTCTTAGGGCAGTGCGTTCCGCGCGACTTTCCCATAGGCCGGTAACTCTGTTTTTAATTTATTTTGTTTCTTATATCGAGTTGAGAAAGAAAACAAAGATTCGAAGACAATTTATATAACAATCTAAGAGTTGAGAGTTGCTATTCAATTATGGCTCAATTTTATTTGTATTCATGTGGTTGTCAGACTTCGATAATAGATTTCTGGAAAGAGATATGTGAAGAAGATATTGATGATATTATTTTTGGGGTTGGGACACCGAAATGTGAAAGGTATTATTTTCCTTGCGCTGCTGGAAGAACGGAACCAACTGAAAATGCTAAGTTAGACAATTATTAGTGTTTCATTGCCCTGTAGCCTTTTAGGTAGAGCCAGAGGAAGTTATCTGCAAGCAAAAGTGTCCGAAACCGAACATCATTAGGATACTTGCTACAATTTATTTGCAGTGTTGATTTCTTAGCTTAAGAAAGTACTTCAAAACATCACTGTATTTCATACAGAAATTTCAACATAAGAGAGAACTAGAGAAGGAGAAATAGCAGCGAAAGCAAAGGACATCCAACTAGGCTAAAATTTATAACTTTTTTATAACTTTGAGAGAGAGAGAGAGACTCACCTGGGAACTTAACTGTTAGACCCTAGGGAGAGAAAAGTCTGGGTGATTTACTTATTGAATCGGCCAACATTCACTTCAATTATTCCTGTGAAGGAAACATAGACTTCTATTCTTCTTTGTTCCTTTGGAACTGATGCATGTAGTACTTGTTAATGTGTAATTGTATAATTTAGTTATTGAATCTAATATTAAGTATACGGTCTATATGCAATTTTCCACATACTAATATTTCTGTAATATGTAGTGTTATTTGAATTAGGTGATTATATCAACATATACGAATGTGATTATTTAGATGCATCTTCTATATATATTTCATCTAACATACACCCTTTCGTGGAATGTCCCCACTAGGGGTCTCCAACTTCCATGCACCCATCTGACATGAAAACTTATAAATAGCTAAGACTCCACCATACAAGATTCAAAAACCTTGACCTCAAACAACATAATATAATTGCCTTCTTATCCTTGAATGTTTTCATAAAATGCTTTGAAATGGACATTTTGTTTTCTTTCTGAAGACTAAATCATCATGATCAACTGATGGCAAGCTATATACCATTGTATTAGATCTACAAACATCTTTATTGTAAACCATGATTGTGATAGATGAAGATGCATATGTACATATGTCCCCCTGATGTCAAGCTACATAGAACATTCAATCTTAAGCGCAGAGTAAAACAGAACATGCAGATACACATGATTAAAAATCAAAATCTCATAAATGTAGAGGTTATGCAGCAGATCCAGACTAGAGAGATTCTTCAACCACCTTACTAATTAAAGAATATCTAGGTTTAGTAGTAGATTAATATATGTAACTGTATATTCAATCTTTGCAGTAGGTTAGCTAAGCTTAGAAATTATTAGTTTTCATTTGCTTACTGATATGGAATTAAATAAGAGGTTTCTTAGGCGTCCAGTTAATAGTACTTTCACAAAAGATTATGCCTTCTTTGTAATAGATAGTTGACTGGATAATCAAAATTTGAGTTATTTGAATGCTTCTATAATTCATGTCTATTCATCACATAATACTCGAGTCACACATATCCACATTTGTTATCCAAATGTAATCTGTGGACAATATCCTTACTCTCCATCAATAGGATTGATTGTCCTATATATTGAAAATTATAACTTACTTTTTGCCCATCAATGCAAGTTATACCCTCAATCCTTCTCATATTTCTACTGATTTAGCATTCCATTCCATATACTACATTTAGGTACTATTGATTTTCAATCCTTCAGATTCTAATGCATCTTCTAATTTATCCAAATGTACAAATTATCCAATCTCAAGTCTCATTAATTAATTAAATATCATCAGCAATCTACAGTCACCCATGCACACTTCTTAAACATATCCAGAAGCTCATGAATAAGTACTTCAATAAGATTGACTTGTTGTCAAGTTGTCGATCCTGAGTCCAACTTTATACTCGACTCTGTCTCTACACCTTCTGTTCTAACAGAGTCACTGCATCATGCATACTCCTCATCACCTCAGTATAGTGACCAGGCAATTATTTTTCTAATAAAACTAGAAGCGTCTTTCTACCATTGTTTCTACTGTTGTGATCTTATTATTATCTTCTAAACCATTCTACTTAAACATTTTTCCTCCAAAATGACATTTCAGCCAATGTCAAGCTACATATGTACATATCCTTATTTCCACATGGATTTCCATGTATCATTCATACTGATGTCAAGCTAATTCCAGACAGGACACTGATATCTCTGAATGGCAAATGTCTTACACTTTTAATTATAGCATGTGTGTATTCTCCTAGTGCAGATGGATGAATATGCTGCTTGTATGGATATCCCCATATGCACTATTTATAACATCATGCATAGGGTAGACAATGTAAAGTAAGATTAGCCACGAGAAAAGGAATGGCTTCTACATTTCATGTTAACAAGTGTTACAACTTACAAGTGATATTCCTAAATTTCAAATGCATAGAAAGTTGTTCCAAATGAGAATTAGAAGACATTCCATGACCATCTCATACAGAATTCCTCTACTAGGATTTAATGCATGCTGACGTTGCAATTACTATTTCCAAATGGGGTTCAGATATCATTAAGCTACTGTTAAGCAAATTTCATAAACAATACTGTTTATCTCTCCTAAACAAAATTTTTTCTTACGTTTCTAAATTAATAGTGTAGCATTTTACTTCTAAAAATAAAAGAGTTTTTATACTCATACAAAAAGAGTTATAGTTATAAAACATAACCTCTGAATAATGGACCTAGAAGGCCGACTACAACTCTAACAGCGGAATAAAAAGACAAAAACACAAAGTTATGACATAAAATACGAAATCTTTTGCTTTGATTTGAGCCGGGGTTTGGGGAATAATGTTTGGCAGAGAGGGATGGCGTTTTTGTTGTTGGGTGTTGGTAGATGATTCTTTGAAGTATTTGGGGTCAAATATTAAGCCATGGTAGAGGTTGTATTCGCTGTTGTATCAACAATTAACATTTAGTTTAAGTTCATTTAGGTGTACGGTTAGTTGTGTGTGTGTGTAATCAAAATCTCAATAATCACAAAGATATCATATAAAGCAGAATGGCATAAAGCATAAAATCTTACATTGACGTGAACTTAGCATCTTGAAACACAAACATTGATATGGTCTGACATTCTGGCCTATCTTCTGGGCTAGGTTATGTTCTATGAGTATGCACCAACTTCACTATTCATTTGGGTGATTAGGAATTAATTCCTGTAGTCTGCTTACAGTTTGTTACAAATGTATGAAGTTATATTGTTCATTCTCTAAAAGAAAATTCATACGATATACTGTTGAGAAATATTTTTGTTCAATGAATCTCATTGTGCAATCACATATATGATAGACAAATATTGCAATAGACATAGAAGACCTCAAACCTAGGCATAGGTGCTTAAGGTGTAGGTGTCCATGGGTTCATATCTGTTGACAATCCCAAATGAGCTTATAGTAGTGTGGGTTTTTTGAATGAACTGTTGTACACACTTTCTGCTAGTAACCGATCCCTTAGAAGGCTATAGGGGAAATTTTTGAAGAGATCCCTTATTTTTGATTGACAACTTCAGTACGTCGATTAATGTTAGGAGTAATTATGAGTGGGAATTGAAATGATGTATTGAGCATCTTCTTCTAGAGCTCTCTTTAAATAGCTCATGAACTTCGCACCTTGTTGCAGATTGGTCTTAGAACATCCATGTAGTACAACAAGGATAAAGTCATGCTGTGATATAATGTGCAGCATTCAACAGGGATAATGTAACACCATTCAGCATAATGTGCTATCTAGCAAAGGTATATACTATGACAGTACAATGAGTATAAAGTCATGCTTCTAAATATACGAAGAAGGTCTGGAAGTTAGAAACTTAGAATATTGTGAAGTGTCTACATGAAATCATATAGTTACCAACAACATTGGTTAATGATTTACCTTGGTTAAATGCAGTTATATATGCAAACTGGTTAGATTCATTTTATGTCTTATCAAATAGGCCCTAACTAATTTAATCTTCCAATAGGATGACCAAGAGCTACTTATTTTCAAGGAAGTTATATTCTTAAAGTCTGGACTCTGAAATGATAGCTTTGGACACTACTTGTACAGAAGCTGAATGACTTAGAAATTTTGATTATGTACATACCTGTTGCTAATATTCCTGTTCCTGCTATTTCCATAAACTGTGATAATAAACCTGTTATAGAACTACCAAAGCATGATTCTATGAATGCTAAGATGAACAGGCACCTGCAGCTGCGCTTCAAGTCAATCAAGAGCCTAGGCAAATATGTGGTTCTTGACTATATAAAGTCAGAAAAGAACCTTGCAGACCACTTGACAAAGGGTCTGTCTAGGACATTGATCCTAGAATCATCGAGGGGGATGGGGTTAAGCCCATAAGTAAGTCACCAGCAGTGGCAACCCAACCGAGTCTGACTGGAGATCCCAAGAAGCCGGTTCAATGGGTAGAAACAAGCTGGACTTCGGTGACTATTATGGAACACTGACTCAGAGATTAAATTCTCATAAATTAATGCCCAGGTGGCTGTACGAGGTTGTACAATGATATCCCATCCATATGGTGACAGTGTTCCAGTGTGATCTGGTTAGGATGAGTTCTAAACTCTTAATAGGTCCAAGCATTATTATGTAGGGTTGACTCCGATCACCAACCCTTTGAGGACTTACCTATATGAGAGGTCGTGAAGGCCATCCCAGACAACTCTCATGAATATGGAAAAAATGCGCATGGCCATTCAATAGCGCCACCCGATAGACCCAAGAACCTCTAGCGTACTATGTGTGCTATTTTCTGAATCTGATTCAAGAAGTCTGATTCAAGGCATAGTCCATCAAGCACTTCTTCAGACAAAGACAATAGTCACTACGTGAGATTCAAGGTTGTAGTCCATCTCATTTATGCATAGTATACTCTTGCCCAGGACTTCTACATCATTATTCTTTTGTTATCACTATCTTTGGATCTTGGTTTTGGAGGGGGAATGTTGGAAGTTTTTTGGTCAAAACCAAGATTCCCTTCCTTCCTTTTAGTCCCACATCGGTGGGAATGTTTGCCATGTGAGTGGCTATAATACAATCCATCCTTTACTCCATTGTAGACTTGTGTGGTGTGGAGAGAACCCGTGGGCCACATGCGCGCGTCACCGCCGCCGCCCGGCCCGGTTCGGTTCGGTTCGGCGCGCGTAGTGGGCACGGGTGTGCGCGCCCGCACCTGCGGACACGAATGCCGATCCGATTTGCTCTTCGGGTTCGGGTTGAGGCCCAAAAACTTCTTTTGCTATTTATTTTTTCCTTTTAACTATTTCCTCCTAAAATGTTGGATTAGTTACTCAGATCCGAAAATCCTCCCACTTTCTCTCCACACGTTCACAGATTTTTTACCTATATATTTCCATCTTCTCATCCCTTTACCATGACTGAAAAATATTTGCTCCTAAAAAAAACTCTTTCTACCTTTCGCATCTTCTCTGTCTGCTTCCGGTTTCAGTTTTTCCAGTTCCGGTCTGGGCAAGAACAAAGTTCGAGTCGATCTCTCAACGTTGTGTGCGACAGCGAGACGCCGGTGATACCGGGGGTTTTACCACTAGGAGCATCTGCGAAAAGTCTGCACATAAGACCGTGGATCAACTCTTAGGGCAGTGCGTTTCGCGCGACTTCCCCATAGGCCAGTAACTCTGTTTTTAATTTATTTTGTTTCTTATATCGAGTTGAGAAAGAAAACAAAAATTCGAAGACAATTTATATAACATTTTATGACAAATACACAACCAAGGTAACTATAAGTAAGACGAGGCAATGCAATACAATCTTGAAAGCTTCACAGGAAGGTCACCTTAATGACACCTGTTACACAGATGATGCAACTAAAAGTAGGGTAAATTTCAGTAAACCCTACCCAGTTTTCATGAGTTTGCAAAAGACCCTACTCATACTTTTTTTTTTGCGGTTTGGCACACCATGGGCCAAAAGTAGTTGTGGTCACCATACTCTGTCCAAAATCTCTATAAATTAGTGTTTTGGAGGGTTTTTTGAAATTTTTACCTAAAATACCCTGATTGGTTAATTAGGTATTAGAGGGACTATAAGGTATAATTTTCAAAAAAAATGGTGAATAGAAAGAGAATATTTTCTAATAAGCCCATTAATTTTGCAATCTTATATTCATTTTTGCAGAAAACCCTATGAACTTTAAAAGGGTAAAATGGTCATTTTATGCCAAAATTAACGGCATGTCAGCATCAGTGAATAGTAGGGTGAACCGCAACTACTTTTGGCCCATATTATGGCAAACCGCAAAAACAAGACATGGGTAAGGTATTCAGCAAACTCATGAAAACTGTGTAGGGTTTACTGAAAATTTCCCCTAAAAGTAACACTTCAAGGGAGGAACCCCTCAAATTAATTCTCCTATACTCAAGTATAATTTGTCACCACTCACCAGGATGATGATGAGATTTGAATAATAAACTTGCATTAATTTGAGACATAATATGCCAAATTTTTACTATAAGAGTAGATATACATATGAAAAAGGATACTCACCTCTTAAAGAACTAATAAGGAAATTCATATGATGCCAAAAGTATGACCGTTTGAGGTCTAGATTAAAAGCAGGATAGAACATAGAAGTGTTTGGTGAATGGTGAGACTATATGAATATATTACAAAAATCTCTTCCCAGAACAATTGGTTAGCTATCATTAGTTCCTGATTTGGTAGGAAAAGCTTTCTAGATTGAGATCATACTCAATACTTGATGGTAGTCAACGGGCAGTGTAAACTTTATAATATACGAGTTGAAAAGGTACAAGTAATAATATGGATTGCAAAATGAAAGGTTATCTCAGATTTTAAATTGCAGTGGTAATACAGCATTCTAAGAAGTTTAATAGTGAAAGTCAAAAAGATTTAAAACATTATAACAAGAAGGCAAATTTACTTAAGACTACACTTCCATGAGATGTTGATGTTAAGACTTAGGAGTTCCATAGATTGTTCTACCTTAAGATATCCACCATCTTCCATAGGAATATCTCCTCCCCAAATCTTCTAAAATTTTTGTTATGATGAACAAATTTCCTAAAAAAAATTATATAATTTTGAAACATTTCCAATTGCATGCACTTCATTGACCTAGATCCGTAGAAGTTAATTCAGGACAATAAAGCAGAAAAACTCATACACGACTGTTTAGGATAATAAATTCATGTCCTGCAATTTTTGCCTCCTTCTTCAAAAATTGATTCAGGCACATAATTTTTCTAATAGTAATAATCAGGTACATAACTGTAACTCATCAATTAATGAAACTTATATTAAAGCATTAAATGGGCAGATTGAAGTTCAATAATCATTAACCATACTAGTCAAGTGAGTAGCTGTAGATAACCCATAGTGCAAAGGAAGATAGCATGACTATAAGCATATGAATATAAAAAAGTAGTTTAAATTATGGATGTAATCAGGCACAAACCTCTAATGTAAAACTGGTCACATATTTGGCGCAATGAATAATGATCTCCAGTACCAGTGTCATAGTTATCCTCAAATATTAGATGCTGGAAACCAACTTTTAATGCTTGCTTCAACCTACACATCCCAAGTACAAGCATGTTAAACACCTCGTTCAATAAAATGGAATGCTAGGATAAAAGAGAGGTGTCCAAACTTCCTAAATCATGCTTATATATACGCTAATGCATATGCCAACAGATTTAGTTGCAACAGATTCTGAAAATGAAAAGTCATATAAGGAAAACTGACAGGCCAAAGGATGCCAATCTAATAAACATGATGTGGAAACACCGATGATGATATCATGCAACATAATGCACTTATGTAGAAAATGCTAAAATAATGGATCATGATAGGAAGGAAGTACTGTGGCAGACACATGCATGTGTCCAACATGACACAACAACCAACTAGAACCGTTTGTACTTCATAGATGCCAAGCAATAAGAACATTATAATCATTGAAATCAACAATTTATAATTTTAACTTGTTCAGGAAGTCTAAATGCTGAGCAAAATAACTTGAGCATGTATTATTCTAAAGAAGAAAGAAGACTGTAATTGCATATACCTCTTCAGTTCATTTTGGTGATCATCAAAGAAAAGGACCACTTTACTGAGATCTGAAATCCCATGTTTCTTCAAAACAGTTTTCCAGTTCATGTTCCCAAAATCGACAAAATCTTTCCCAGCATAGTAAGTGCAGTTCTGATCTACATAGGCAGGTCCTTTCTTGAGATACTTTTCAGGATGGCGGGGTGAGATTGAAATGATTGGCGTCTCAGGCATTGCCTGCCTCAAGACCCAAGTAGAGTGGCCCTTGAAAGCCCCACTCTCAATCATCAAATCTGGTTTGAGCCAGCGTGTCATGAACCACAGCCCAAAACTGTGATCAAAGCCCATCCCGTACATATTGTTCTTGATAGGGCGGGTCTCATAGATTGGAACAAACTCTTCCAAGCCTTTAAGCAAATCTTTTGTGGTCCACTCAACTGTTCTTCCATGTTTCGATCTGCCTTTTGACAAGGAGAAAAGAATTAAAAGAAGTATTGCAAGGAACAAATACTATTTCAATTGTTTTGAAAACAAAGCTTTAAGAACATAAGAACATTTGCACAAATTCATAATAAAATCAACTTAGGCATGAAATGATAGAACATTATAATCTTAAAAATGACAAGGATACAAAATCGACGAGTGTAACCCGTTTTCTATCAAGTTCATGTTCAATCTTGACCACAACTCTAGAAGCCCGGAAGAATTAACACTCCATATAACTGTTGGATATATAGGTATATTCTCACTATATGAATAATATTATGTGTAATATTATTCTATGGGTAACACGTGTGTTACACGTACTAGTTGTATGGATATCAGATCGCGGGTTAAGTGGGTTGAGAACCCAGTACCCAAACCAGTATTAATAGGCCCTATAAATACTGGCATGTGATGGTAGTCTACGTATTCCAATTTTGATACCTAAGATAAATATCTCAAGCCCCTTAGTCTACGATATTAATCCTAATTATTATCTCTCATAATCTCTAACAATAACTAGAGGGGCAAGTTAAGATAACTAGACTTACGTGAAAGCATCCATATTTTACTCCATGCTTAAATTCCTTTCTGCAGATGAGATAACTACAACCACTAATTTAAACTTCACTTCAACCTCATTTACCTTATCCTCACTCTCTCCATCACTCATACCTACAGTCTATACTCAACAGATACAAAAACTGTTATTGCCTGATTGAAAAAGGTAAGTTATTTTTGAAGTGAGCATACCTATACCTCCACTTAAATGATAACTTCAATGTCCATTGTCAAAAAATAAGTTAGGTAACTTTGGGGGTGAGAAAATTGCTGTTATCTCAACATCTTAAAGTTTTGATCACAAAACTTAATATTGTGGCGAAACTTCAGAAACGGAAATGCACTTAAACAATGCAACTTTCTTTCCTAAATTAGAGCAAACAATAAGTAGTTCCGCTCAATTCACAAAATTCGTACTGCATTAATCACTAGGTCCACACCTACATTTCACAGTAACTAGAGCTCATTCCTAAATTCTGAACCAAGAACTACTCGGCCTATTCAAATTGCACCAGAACACCATCATTTCCAGATCACATATCTCAATTCAAGATTTCACCTCCAAAATAAACCACCACACATTTACTGTTCCTCTACTCTACCAAGTCTACTTCAACTCTCCTCGATAAACCCTAGGGTTCATAATTTCACAGAAACTACAGCTAATTCACAAATGCAGAATCATCTAAAAATTAATGATCATAAAACTAAACAAAAAAAGAGATCGGATATCTCGAATTTCAAGAACTCGTCAACTTACACCAAGGCACGCCGAGCGATCCGAATTCGGAGGCGAGTCCATCGAGATTCGCGCCGAAGAGCGATATCCGAGGGAGGGACGAGACGCAGGCGGTGGATCGGTAGCCGGAGAAGACGGCGATGGTGGCGAGCATGAAGCCGAGGGAGAGGAAGATGAGGAAGTAGGTGGTCGTGTGGGTCCCACCACCGGTGCGACCGCCGCCGGGGATGTGGTAGGCGATGCGGGAGGCGGCGGAGGTCTGCTTCCGGAACTTGGAGTTGCCGGTGGCGGAGATGGAGGGGGAGGTGGGGTCCACCTCGTCGGGGTTCGAGGAGGCGCGCCGCGCCGAGAGTGTCGCCTCCTGCATTTTGGATTCTTGATTTGTTTGTTGCTTCTTTTGTGGGAGTTTGGGGAGTTGGAACTTGGGACGGACAGACAGCTCACTCTGTGAAGTGAACTGAACTGAAATAAACAGAAGTGGGGCCCATGGGCCCATTAGGATGTGTTGGTATCATTTTTAAACAAGGCACAGTCAAGTGTTTACTACTCCTTTTGGTTTTCAGGCCCTTGACCCAGCCCATTTAGATGGGTCGTCTCTCTTTCTTTTTCTTTGCTCTGTAACCCTACCCTCGCCTCTCGGCCACGTGTTGCGCTTGGCTTTGTTGTTTATTTAGCAAGAAGAAGTGTCGAAGTGGGAGCAAGCAGCATAACAGCAAGGACAGCAAGCAGTCGACTACTATTCTGCAATTAAACTCAACATGTTGAAAGTCCTATGTTTTATTTTGTGTTCTATATATAGCTTATAGCTTGTTGTATATTTTGCCCACTCTTCTGTGTTTGTTTTGTTAATATCTTATTAATAAAATATGGTGACTATACTCTAAAAAAATATTTTTTAAAGAAAAATTATTGGAGATGGTATTCATAGGATATCCTTGGTATACTTGGAATGTGGGCTGTTCATTCTATTAGACATTTGTTTTATGAAGGTAATTAATACCTTTGGTCATCTCTTGGCCAACTCAGGTAGGAAGGACAATGGGGAGTTTCTAATTGTTGGGAAAGTTGATGTTAATTAAGTTTAAGGAGATGCTATGCAATTTTTTTTGACAAAGTTCAATTGTGCAAACCAAAATAAGACGAACAATATAGCTGATACAATCCCATAAATCATAAAGATACACTGGTGCACCCCATGTTTCCTTAGTACATTCAGACAAAAGAAATAGCGAGGACAATGCAATCAGGGGCACGGCGCAAGATCTGCAATTGTGCAAACCAAAATAAGACGAACAATATAGCTGATACAATCCCATAAATCATAAAGATACACTGGTGCACCCCATGTTTCCTTAGTACATTCAGACAAAAGAAATAGCGAGGACAATGCAATCAGGGGCACGGCGCAAGATCTGCATATAGTTTAGTTGAATACTTACACTGAGGGCAATGATCATACAAATCTTCATTACCGAAGTGGCATTTTCAAGTATGATATCAAGTATAATGTTTCCAACAATTATATGATCTTGGGGAAAAAAAGGGTTATAACTCTCCAAGTCCAAGATGATCTCTTTACTTAATTACAACGACTACGGCCCATCATTTTACTACATATGGATGTTTTGTTGCAAATTTCTTCACGCGAGATTATCGAGTGGTTATGGGTTATCTTCACATAATGAGGTCTATCTGCTTCAAGCTTTTAGTGAAAGTTGATCGTCATCTCAGAACAAATACCGAGGCATACATATCTGGTGCCGAGTCCATGCTTTGGTTCTAACTCATCTGGTGTCCTCGAACTATCCGGCAAACGCCACTTCCTCTTCTTCTTTCGGATACGAGGCAGCTTCGGAGGAGACAGTGTTGCCAAAGGGGGGAGAGGGGGAATAACCTCTCCTCCCTCGTCTCCTTCCTTATCTTCCTCTCCCTCGGCTCCTCCCTGCTCCACCTCCTCTTCTTCTACCTCCTCGCCCAAAGTCTCTACCACCTCCGACTTACGACTTTGGAAGGGGACCACGTCCAAAACCTGATCATCCGTATCCCAGGACGTGGAGTCCGACTCGCGATCCCCCTCATCCCGTCCAGAAGAACTCGCTACGGAATTGGACTGAGAGCGCGACATTACAAAAGAAAATACTAACTTGAATACCGTAAACGGAGAGCTCACCATAAAAGTCGTCGCCGGCTGGTTAGAGAGAGCAGCTCCTGCTTTTAGAGAGAGAAGGCAAAGTGGAGAAATGGAGTGGGGAGTTGGGAATTTATAGAGTGGAAACGAATCCTCGAATTCAGCGTCAAAATCCTCACATTCCAATCTTGATCATCAAGATCTAACGGCCACTAGGATTTCAAATGCCTCGAATTCCACCCTCATGAAGTCAGTATCACATACAACTTTCTAGCTTTTATAGCAAGCTGGGGAGGCTCGACGCTCGGCAGTGACCGCAAGCCATCACCTAGCTTTTACAGCAAGCTTGGGGGCTCGACGGTCGGTAGCAATCCCGAGCCATCCTTGTAGTGCCCCGAATTTCCAATATAATATATCAGAAATACATGGCACAATTTCAGAACCAATTTCAATGTAATCATAAACATAGCAACCAAATACAGGGGAAAATAAAACTTTTTATTTCTTCAATTGTTTACAAAGTACAGCAGAAAATTATACACCTTGAATTACAATTTCTTTCTTTTACAACACATTCTTTTACAATTTACATAAGCCATATATCATTCTACCCCATGCATCCAAAATTCCAAGCTATAGGTACCAACCTGTAGAACATGAGGCTAGAGATAACTCTAACCCCGAAAACTATAGGGATCAGCCATAACGGTGTGAGTGACATAAAAATAAACGCAATATCAATAAAACATAAGGCATAGAGTCATAAACAGCATGTATTAACAGTAGTAACGAATGGAAAAAGAAATAACAATAAATAAACTATGAAAACATCAAGTGAAACTAGACTAAGTGTCAAGTGTAGAAAAACAGAAAACAACGTGCATAGAATCAAGTCAAGAAAAACACCACTGCTATATGATGACTCTCTAATGCATACTTGTCGGATTTTATGCATCCCACTCTATATAGGTCTGGTGCAAGCCCTTAACATTCTCCACTTAATAGGGTTTAATCTCCTGTTATGCAACTAATCCTATTACGATAACTACTACGAGATTTAGACATTCTGCAAGTATCGGTTCTCGCCCTTGGAAAACTTGAGGCCAATCCCACTCCGCAGAGCATTCTGTGGCCCTTACATTTATCATCTCGAAAAACTGGGGATTGCCTCATTCCGCAGGTCATTCTGGAACCCTCATTGCACAAACATCCCATGAGCGTCGATCTCATCATCGAAAAACTGGAGATCAATTTCACTACGTGGATCACTCTGTGGTCCCTACATCCATCATCACAGAATACTGGGGAATACCTCACTCCTTGGATCATCCCGAAGTCCATAACTCATGCTTTCTCTCATTTCATCATATCACCATCTAGTGTCTGTTCTTATCTTGTTAAGTTAATTAATTAATTACGAATCTCCTAGAGTTGGTGTACCCTTTCGGACTTAACTCAACTGATCAACAACACAGCCACAACTGGCCAAACCACAAAACCTCAATTGTCGGTGTCTAGGGTCCCACTCATCCTTTAGAGACTCACAACTCAACAATCACACCAAACTTTCAATAAAACTCACAAACCCATCATCAAAATGTTTATAATAAGAAATCGACAAAATCCAAATCCATTTAATGTACTCATGAAATTCCAGAATTCAAATAAAATTTTAAATCATTAAATAGCAGAAATCATATTTTGAAGTCGTGGAATTTCACAAAACACCAATTCCTTTGAAACCCACAACTAGTTCACTTAATAAGGTCAGAAAAATAAAATTAAAGTTCTATTATATATAAAATATAACTCTCTGTAAAATACTGTAATCTGTAATGAGAACATCTAAAACAGTAGAGCAATAATTCATAATATCGAGGAAATAACCGTTTAAAAGAAATGAAAAAAACTCAACAAAACAGCCAAAAGCAATTGACGGTCGACCACTCAAAGCAGAGCAGTCGACTGTCAATTAGAGATTCTCAAAATAAAGGTATGACGGTGGACCGTGCGGTCGACCATGACCTGCTATACAGCCAGGTTAGGATTTTTGTGCATGTTTTGACTGATACGTCTATAAATCTTTGTAAAATGAAAATTAAACTTCCTGAGATAATCAAATATAACTTGTATAACATATAGGAGTTTATAAAACACATCAAAACATATCAAGATCTCAAAAGAGGAAATCTTTCACAAAATTCTTCAAAATCAGTAAAAGTGTATATATGTATATATATATAAGTGCTGAAACATTAGTTATGGCATCAAAATTCATCAAATAGGAATAGTATAGTGTTTAGACTCAATCTCAGTATCAAACAGTCGAGATCCAATTGAAATCTCACAAAAAAAATCAATTCTCGACGATTCTTCAAAACAATAACATAGGGTTATATGTGTATACGTGTTTATATAATTGTGGGTGTGTATACATCAGTTAAAAACATCAATAAAACATCTTATATAAGTAGCATATTGTTTAATCCAATCTCAGTATCCAAACAAATCAATCCATTTCGAAAACTTCATAAAAATCACAAAATCCACTTTTGGCTGAACATTCATTAGACCCGAAATTAAAAACCCTTTTTAAAACATTGAACTTGATCTTTTTTGATCCAAAACCCCCTTCTACAATCTTGTTTCACACATACCCCACTGATTATAATAGCTTACCCATGAATAAAAGCACTTTTTGACATGTATTAATCAAGTTATACTCACCAAAACTTCAAGAACAGACCATATGCATTCATACATAGTAAAACTATGTTTTTATTCACTCTTTTGCAATAACCAACATACAACTTATTAAACTCAATCAAATCAGCGAGCATATGATAGAAAATAACATACCCATCATTCCTATTAAGTTCTCTAACAATCTCAAGTCATCTAGGTGTAGTTTACTCATCATTAGCATAGTTTCAAGTAAAGATTCAATTTTTAACTCATCTACTCATCAAATTCATCATATCTTCATACAATATCTAGCATGCTTTCTAATAAACAAATCATCACATACAACATGCTTAGAACAATACAAAAATAAACATATGTCACTCACCTTATAGAAGAATCAACCGAAGATAATAAAGAAAATAAGAAAATCCCTCATTTCGCAAGAAAACCAAGATCCTCGCTTTGAAACTTTAATAAAATAATAATAAAGAAACCTTTTTGTGTTGTGCAGCAAAAAGATGGCTACACCTCACCTTTAATAAGTCGGAAATCAGGGTATCTAGGGTTTTTGAATACATTTGCAAATATCTCTTTTAAATATATCTTTACATATATAAATCCTTATACTTGAAAATTAGATAAAACTAACTTAATTGAGATTTAAAAACAAAACAACCACCCTAATATTGGCCGGCACTATTTTAAAACCCAAAAAAACGAAATTGTACTTTTTCCCTTCTAAGTGGCAATTTTGCAAAAAGACTATTCTTTATCAAAACTTGCAAAATAAACCAAATTTATTAAAACAAAAGGTAAACTCTTTACCTTTGAGTTGACTAGATATCATGCTCATCCCAAAAATCCGGAAATCTGGAGTTTTCACTCCAAGTGGTAATTTTGCACAAAAGTCCATCTTTTTATAATATTTGCAAATAGGTCAAATAATATTCGTAAAAATCCAGAAAATTCAAAAATAATATCTACTAATACATATTAGATTTTCAAATTAAAATTTCTGACTTTTACTTTCCAAGAAAATATTTACACAAGATCCACTTAAATTCCTTATTTGCAAAAACACCATATTTGTTTAAATCTTTACCAAATCAACTCTAAATAAAATTTAAATAGATTTTATTTTCAATGATGACCATGGCAATTCCAAAAATCAGTAAAAAAGAATTTTCATTATTTGTTTGAGATCCAAACAGTTTTTTACATAAAAGCACATCTCCTTCGAAGTATTTATAAAATAGTTTCTTTATTCAGAAAAATCCCAAAATTTAGGATATACTTAATTATAAATAGGAGAATCTATCTAGAAATTTAAAATTGGAGATTTGCACCAAAAATATTTGCATGTGGTTTGCACGTGTAAAATTGAGAAATTCATAAAATAGTCAAATAAATTATAATAAGTCAAATATCATAAATAAATGAGGAAATCAATCATTAACCATAAAATTTTAAGAATTCAAAATTTTCTAACTCTGCACGTGTGTTGCACGTGCAAAATTACAATTTCAAGAAAATAGTCAAAATAATCAACTTTACAAATTTAATATTATTTAATAATTCGAAAATAAATTATTTTATTTTCCGGGGTGTTACAATCCCCTAGCTTTTACAGCAAGCTGGGCCGCTCGATGCTCGGCAGTGACCGCAAGCTATCCCCTAGCTTTTACAGCAAGCTTGGGTGCTCGACGGTCGGTAGCGATCCCGAGCCATCCCCTAGCTTTTACAGCAAACTGAGGAGGCTCGACGCTTGGCAGTGACCATGAGCCATCCCTTAGCTTTTACAGCAAGCTTGGGGGCTCGACGATCGGTAGCGATCCCGAGACATCCCCTAGCTTTTACAGCAAGCTGGGGGCTCGACGGTCGGCAGTGACCTCGAGCCACCCCCTAGCTTTTACAGCAAGCATAGGGGCTCGACGGTTGGTAGCAACCCCGAGCCATCCCCTAGCTTTTAAAGAAAACTGGGGGGGGGGGGGGGGGGGGGGCTCGACGCTCGACAGTGACCTCGAGCCATCCCCTAGCTTTTACAGCAAGCTTGGGGGCTTGACGGTCGGTAGCGATCCCGAGCCATCCCCTAGCTTTTACAGCAAGCTGGGGGGCTCGACGCTCGGTAGTGACCTCGAGCCATCCCCTAGCTTTTACAGCAAGTTGGGGGCTCGACGCTCGACACCGATTCCGAGCCATCCCCATGCTTTCTCAAACTTGGGGAGTCGACGCTCGGCAGTGACCTCGAGCCATCCCCCTAGCTTTTACCGCAAGCTTGGGGGCTCGACGGTCAGTAGCGATCTCGAGCCATCCCCTAGCTTTTACAGCAAGCTGGGGGGGCTTGACGCTCGGTAATGACCTCGAGCCATCCCCTAGCTTTTACAGCAAGCTGGGGGTCTCGAAGCTCGGCAGCGATTCCGAGCCACCCCTAAGCTTTCTCAAACTTGGGGGCTCGACGCTCGGTAGTGACCTCGAGCCACCCCCTAGCTTCTACAATAAGCTTGGGGCTCGACGCTCGGCAGCAATTTCGAGCCATACCCTAGCTTTCACTACAAGCTTCGGGGCTCGACGCTCGGCAGTAAGCCTCGGCATGCGAGCGCATGGGGGCTCGACGCTTGGTCTTCGAAGCGCCGTTCATAAACTTCGAGCCAAATTCCTGACCCCCATAGGCTCGGTTCGACGCTCGATGTTCGGCTCCCGACCATCGGTCCCCAGCCCTCAACGCCTCTTTCCTTCAGAGGATCTCCTTCGTCCCACCCCACTTACCACTCCAAGAAGCTACGAGTCATACTATCCAAACACACCGCTCCACTCTTCCAACGGGGACAGACTACTCCTCCATGGCTGGCTTACACCGCCCTCCAGGCAGGGCCGGCCTTGAGTTCCGGGGGGCCCTGGGCGAACTTCCGAAGTGGGCCCCCCTGCCCCATATAAAAAAAAAAAATTTACGCGCGAAACGCATGCCTATATTTACAAGGGAAGTTTGAAATCGGGGGCCCCAAAAATGGCGAATTCCGCAGGGGCCCGAGGCGGCCGCCTTGCCCGCCTACATATCAGGGCCGGCCCTGCCTCCAGGAGTGGGGGGTCTCCTGATATGGGGTAAATGATGTGGCCCCCTCTGGACCACCAGATCTCCTCAGACTTCACTCCCCTATGATCATCAAGTCAAACGAGTCAAACGGGCTTCAGCCCATTCAGGCTCACAGGCAAACGAGTCCGACTTGGTCCGTTAGGGTCTCAGACCCGTTTACTCCTGCCTATAAATACCAGACCCCCTCCTCACTTCTGAAGGTAATAAACGTTTCCCCACCTGAACCCTAGCTACTGTTGCTTTCTCAGTGAGTGACTAGATCGTCGGAGGGCCTGTCGCCGGAACTTCTCCCGGTGTTTCTAGACAGTATGTAAGTACAAAAGACCAAGCCGAGCCTCAAAGATCCGAGTCGAGCTAATGGATCCGAGCTGAGCACCCAGCCTCCATCTCTCTCCTGCTACTCCCGAGCTGACCCTACGACCTAGGATTGGATCGACGCTAGTACCACATCTTCCATTACACAAATTACAAGAACTCACACATGTTGCCTCCACACCCCCAAAAACACACAACATCAGTTTTGGTACAAACTAGTATTTTTTTACAAGAAAAAGAGAAACATCAAATGCTGAGTTTTCCATATTCGTCACTACTCATACAAGTAGGCATGGAATTAGTTAGTTCGTATTTGCCCTAATTTTTATAATCCTAAAACCATAATCTTATACACAGTTGCATTTTTACTACAAGTAAAGGGCATACACCATCAAATTGTAGTTTTTCTGGTCTTGTTGCTACTTTTCTACTAAGAACATAAAAAAATAATATCTTTTGAAATGTAATGTTTCGTTGTATATGTAAACGCAGTAAAGTGATGCATTTTTCTGAATATTGATTTTGATTGTCAAGATTAAACTACTAAGTTACAATGCATGAAGTTCCTCTTTGCCTAATAGTAATAGAAGGAGGACCTGAATGCTTGTATAACATATTAAGATTTTGACTTACATGAGATTTGATGAAGATTTTAATTCACAGTTCGTACTACGGTTACCTCATATGCATTTATAAGCTAAAGATTTAAACATAAATATACACCAATACAGAAATTTACTATATGCGAATAGTTGGCTGTTAAATAAATAGCCACTAAATGTCAAATAGTACTTTTCAAATATGAACTGTTGAAGAATCTAGCACAATTCGTAATGCTAATAACGGAAATAAATCACAAACAATAGAAATTACCAAGACTTAGATGAACCAAGAATAAGCCATCACAATATATGCAAGATCTCACAAGAACATAATCAATATGCAGAGATAACCAATACTTCTTATTCCCCAATAAATATAAAAATTACAAAGAGATTACAACTCTCAATATCTCTCCCTCACATTTGAAATACTCAATACAATCCCTCTTGAAGTTGAACAATGATAACGGTTCACCAATTCTCTCTAATCAGTTATCGATGAATTAGATCTACACAAACCCTAGAGTCTACAACCATATATATAGCCCCCAAGTAAAGCCTAAAAGATAAATACAAATCCATCTTATTGGGCTTGAAATTCATCAGCCCAAACAATACACAGCGCCACTGTCGGTTGACCGCAACGTGTAAAGCACACACCCGAGAAATGACCGGTCGACTGCACGGTTGACCAGCCCCTTCTCTGTTGAACCCTGTATACTCGAAGATACCTAGTAGCCTAGTTGCGGTCGAGTGGTCGGTCGACCGCACCTCAGGACAGTCGACCGCAACTCTCCAGCTGCACTTCTTCTAGCTGCTGTTGCATTCTCTTACTGTCTTTGTCTTCTTTTCTTCTTCTACAACTTCAAGTACTCCGTGTCTAAGTGTATTTGTGTCCAAAATCTTAACATGAACAACATCTGTGATTAGTTAGCTTGAGTCCTAACAGTTAACATCTATATATGCAGAGATCACATAGAAGTTAATTGTATTTGTTAGATATTATAATCCCACATTGGGTATTGTGCTAGTTTTGTATTTGGTTCACTCCTGTATATAGGAGATATTGTACTTAGTTATTTCTCAATTCAATACTCAGTATTATTTTTATCTCTCTGATTTATCTTAACATGGTATCAGAGCCAAGTTATACAAAATTTTTGTTCTTCCCAAAAACCTAGAATTCCAATAGCCAAAAAAAAAACCCACTGTCATCTATTCTCTCTCATCTTCCTCTCTCCTCCCGTTTCTCTCTCCCCGAGCTTTTCCCGCCCAAGCCCAGAACCCATCTCTGTGCTTCCCTTCTCTGACCATCAACTCCGGCGTCCACCTAGCGCCGCCACCTTCCCGCTCACCCCCAGCCACCAGCACCACCACAGCAGACCTCCCGACGCCCTTCCCTTGTTCCACAGTACCAAAACCCCAACCCCCGACATCCTCCTCCTCTGTCCTCGTCGTCAATAGCAGCCTAATCCCAACCCGACCTCCCCTTTCTCCGTTCCTCGTCAGCCTCGGAACCACCCTGTCCCGTCGCCACATACCCAAAACCCAAATCCCGCTCAACCTCCCTCACACCCCCCTCTCCCACATCCAGCCCCCTCCCCTATCTAAAAACCATATTTTTTTTTATCTTTCCCTTTTAATAACCATAACCAGAAACCCATTTTTTTGTACCCGAAACCCAAACCACTACTACCCCCCCCCCCCCCCCCCCAACCCGTTGGTTTCAAAAAGAAAAAAATTATTTTTTTTATAGGTACTACTACTTGATGGAATCTCACTCTCTCCAACATATTTTCGCCTCCACTGACTTTCCCGATGCAACCGCCTCTCGTTCCTCCTCCAGATTCAAATAGCAACAGCACCACCTTCAGTCTGCCTCCGACCTCCTACCTTCTCCTAACATCAATCCTCACCCTACCCCACCTCTACATCCGACACCGGTAGCACCGTCCTACCCCCTACTCCGATCCAGACACCAACAACATCTCCCTCCTTATTGTGCTCTCAGTCACATCAGCAATAGTCTTACTCATCCTCGAAGTGCTTCTTCCTTTACATCCTCGCCCGTCACTTCAGCCTTGCTGTCTCCTGCTGATTGGGCTAATCTTCACCAACGCCTCACTCAATTGGAACTACAGCTCATGGTTCAGTCTATCAATGTTGGCTCCTCTGCTCCTGCACTCTCTACCACTTCCGGTATGAATTCATTCTGAATTTTAGATTCTGGTGCATCACATCATCTCACTAGTAATCACATGCTGTTCACCACTTGCACTGCACTTCCATCTCACTCTCCATCTCTACACATAGCTGATGGCTCACCACTTCTCGTTACACACTCAGGGGCAATTAGTCTCCCACTCTCACATTACCATATGTTCTTTATGCTCCTTATTTATCCATAAATCTTATTTTTATTATTGCAATGTGCGATAGTGGTCTTGTTGTTACTTTTGACTCTTTCGGTTGTTCTATTAATGATTCATGCATCGGTGAGGAGTTTGAGAGGGGGTGTTAGATATTATAGTCCCACATTAGGTATTGTGCTAGTTTTGTATTTGGTTCACTCCTATATATAGGAGATATTATACCCAGTTATTTCTCAATTCAATATTCAGTATTGTTTTCATCTCTCTTATTTATCTTAACAGTATTTATTCTTTAACAACATCATGGGTTTTCTAGCATAACCTGAACAACCATGCTTAGTTTTTTGTCAACCAAAATTACCTTCTATAGTGTCAAGGCCAAAACATATGCTAATTCATGCAAAAAGAAATTTCAGAATAGAAACAACAAAGCCAGTAAAGAAGATGAAAGATGACTCTAGGCATGATACCTTTGGCTATGCAGAAATAGTGCAAGATTTCCTAATTAGACAATCAAGACAAGAAAACTACACAAGTAGGCATCTTCTCTCGTTTGGTGTTAAGTTATTGCCTCTCCTCGTGAACAACGGAATTAAGTTATGAATACTAAAGTTATGGGAAGCAATCTCTCTCAACTTTAGTTGTCCAATTCCACCAAATCACATCTAATCTATCTCAAACTATACAAAATGAATAAAAATTCAAACTTTACCAACCAAATCACCAAAGATGTGAACTTTACCAGGAGATACAACAGTCGAAGTCCTGCGACACCCGTGGCGAGGAGAGGATGGCATCGGGCTCTAGATTCGATGAGGAAGGGCCGACGATGAGAAGGTGAGGAAAGGTATAATGACTTCGACGTCTTCGAAGATGACCACGGCGAGATGTTGGTCGATCGAGGAAGAAAAGGAAGGTGGGAGACAATGGTGATGCAATCAGAGCTAGGGTTTGAAAGATGGAGGAAGACAATGAGGATCGGAGGTATGGTTAGAGAGATGGAGGTCAATCACCTAGTATGGTCAGGCTTGGTAATCAAGGAGGAAGGGAGAGGAGAAGAGATGATGATGGCGATGTGAGGAGACGGCGACGACATTTGATGGTGTTGGTGTCGGGGATTTGGAGCTAGGTTTCAATTTGGGGTTTTGAGAGAGAATGATAAATAAAGGAAACAGGGAGGATTTGGGGATTTAAGGGGCGGGGGTTCTATCCTGATGGTGTGCTAGAAAACGTCAGGATAGATATTAGCTACCCCGGCATTGTATACAAGCGCCATTACAAAATGTCGGGATAGACCGCTTGGATTTTCGCACGGGTCTATCCCGACGTTTGATCAAAATGCCAGGGCAAAAATGCCGGGAAAGACCTTATATTTTGTAGTGAAAGGATTTGACGGTCGACTGCGTTTTGGGAAGTTGACCGCCCAATCGCTCGGGTTTGGAATCAGCCAAACGCAGTCGACCGCCACTTTGGGCAGTTGACCGCATCGATGCAGTTTGCAGATCGGGTATTGGACCTTGGGGATTCGATTGAAGCCCGACTTGTTCTTCAAGTTAGATCGTACGGATCTCACCGTATGATTATCTCTTCAGTATACATCGGATGATTATTGTATCAAGAATAACAAACTAGGTTTTTTCTAGATCTCTATATAATCAATGTAACGACTCAAAGAAAAGACATGATTCTACTGAGTGCCGAATTGAAAAAAGAGAGTACTCATCTGAGAGGTGAGTTAATTCTCCATGCTCCATGGTAAACACGTATTTCTAGTTAGGCTTGAGAGAGAGTCGTGGTGAGAGTTGTAACTCTTGTATCTTCTGAGAGTTGTAACTCTTGTATCTTCTCTAGTTGAATAATATCTCAGTTTTTCTCTCTCGTATTAGGGCTTGCGCAAACTGGAATAAATATTGTGTGCATGTGTGTTTGATGTGATCTACTATTTGCTTGGTAGTTTGTATTGATCGTGTCAAAAACTCAACAAGATCTGACGCATAATTTCTAACACGAATTACTTGTTAGGAATGTGTCTTGAATACTCGTGGTTCAGATTAGAAGAGATATGATGAAGCACGCAGGTCGAAGCGTCGAAGAGAGTAGAAGAAAATAGAGCAGTAATAGTGCAGGCATAGTTGCGGCACCCCTGACCGCACACCCGACCGCAGTTGCACTGGATTTGGCCGAGAGGTGGACGGTCGGCCGGTCTTGTTGGACGGTCGACCGACCGCAACGCTGTGTTCGTTTTGGGGCTCGATTTGTTAGGCCGTTTTAGCCCAATCTTCAACTCCAAGTTAGATCGTACGACTCAATTACTTCTTTTCAAGGTTTTATCGGACGACTGAGAATCAATATTAGACATAGGTTTCTCTCTATTCTTCTATATATATTTTAAACTCCTCTAATATGAGAGTAGAGTACTTCATAGATTATTTTCTTAATTGCAAAGAGATGCTCGAGAGGGAGATAGTTCTTGGTGAGTGAGCTTAATTCCTTGTATTGAGTGAATCAGTAACTCGTTATAATTTTTTCTAGTTGAACATCGGATCTCCCTATATTTCCTCCCGGATTAAGCAAAAGCTAACCGGGATAAGTCATCGTTGTGTTTGTGTTAGTTTGGTGGATCTGCTTGCTTGCTTAATTGATTTGTCTCATTTGCTTCAACTTTCTCATTGCTCTATTTAGTTCCGCTGCGACAACGGGCATTGGTTGACGCCCCAATCCCAACACCACTCATATCGTTGTGTCTCGTCTTTTTTGCACTATTTACTTTCTCTTACTTTATCTCTTTATTTTATATATTTATTGTAAGTTTTTAATTTATGCATAATTACCCTATTCATTTAGGGTGATTTACAATGTACAACTGGCTTGAACAATAAGATCACACCGTACGTACTCTTTGATAATTTAATATATACACATTGGAGGTTTGCTTTTAGTGGTTGCATCTTCTGTGAAATCTATGACATGGCTCTATTATTATGAAAGTCGAACCTTAATTATTGTTCTTATGATTTTGGTTCATAGCTTTTCCAGCATGAAATCCCATTACCCAAATATTTTATTTTTACAGCACTTGACCTACATATATATTTCATTATCAACTTCAGTTCATATGTACTATTGTTCAACTCTCAATATGGTCCCTCCACATGGGTGTTCTATTGCTTTTTCAACTCTTCTCCAAAGCAAGGCCGGCCCTGAATTCCAGGGGCCTAGGCGAACTTCTGAAATGGGGTCCCTAATAGCATATATATATTTTTTACGTGCGAAATACGTGCCTATATTTATAAGAAAAGTTTAAAATTAGGAGCCTCAAAAATTGCAAATTCCGCGGGGGCCCGAGGCGACCGCCTTATCCGCCTCCATACTGGGACCGGCCCTACTCCAAAGTTCAATATTAGTGAACTCACTATATATATATATATATATATATATATATAATTTAAATCCTTTAATAATTTAACATATAGGAGAAATAGTTAAGATGCATATTCTGTGATCAAGCTCAACTATACTTCATTTTATATTAAGAATCTCATTTGCAAGGATATGTAAACATTCCCAATCTCATAACAAATAAGACCAAACCATAAAATAATCGAGGATGGAGGAATTAAATCTTGATCTGATCTCGGCCGGATCAAGATTAATAAGACCAAATCATGAGAGATCCAATTCTTTGATTACTTTTACACATGTTCGAGGCTAGCTAGAGATATTAAAGAAACGAGTTGATAAATCTTGATCTAAATTAGGTGTGAATTCCTAACCCTGAGATATTAAAGAAACGAGTTGATAAATCTTGATCTAAATTAGTTGTGAATTCCTAACCCTAACTTGTGCATATACCCTGTTAACTTTATTTATTTATTTATTTATTATTATTACAAGAACTATATAAATTAACTTTTAACCTATCTCTATTTCTAATATTATAATGGGAGAAGACCTTAGTGTTATTTGTAAATATTTTGTCATTCTACCAACCCGTGTAACAAACGTGCATAACTATTATAAAGGAGGTCCTACGTTCAAATCAAGATTACATCTAAATTTTTATTTTAAAAAACTAAATTTATTAAAACGTGCATTACACGTGTAAACTACTAGGCTACAGAAAGAGAGACATCGGATAGACTGAGCGATTGTCTTTGACCAAAGATTAAAGAAAATCTCAAATGTGATACATTGGTACATGCCCTGATATTCGAGTGACGTTACATACATCTATAACTATTATAATGGGAGAGATGAGGTTACATACATCTATAACTATTATAATGGGAGAGATGGGGTTGTAAACAAATAAACAATTTTTTATTCCTTAGTGTGTGTGTGTTAACACGTGCAGCGCACGTGTTGGTAGATTTTTTTTTTGTCTTTTTCATTCCTCCTCCCCATTTTCCCCACGTGCATTACACTAGTTAAATTTATATAACAAAGTTGACTCTTTTACTACATTTCCGCTTGATATGCTTGATCATTGTAACTTGTGATTGTTTGGATTGGGGGCATCAACAAACGTCCGTTGTCGCAGCGGAACTAATTAGAGCAATGAGAAAGTCGAAGAGATGAGACAAATCAATTGATCAAGCAAGTAGATCCATCAATCCAAACACAAACACAATGAGGATTTATCCCGGTTAGCTTTTGCTTAATCCGGGAGAAAATATAGGGAGATCTGATATTCAACTAGAAGAGATTACAAGAAGTTATTGATTCACTCAATACAATGAATTAAACTCACCCACCAAGAACTATCTCTCTCTCGAGCCTCTTTTTACAATGGAGACAATAATCTATGAAGTACTACCTCTCATATTGGAGGAGTTTACAATATATATAGAAGAATAGAGAGAAACCTAGGTCTAATCTTGATTCTCAGTTGTCCGATATAACCTGCAAAAGAAGTAACTGAATAGGAGCCGTACTATCTAACTTGCAGTTGAAGATTGGGCTAAAACGACCTAACAAATCGAGGCCCAAAATGAACACAGCGCCGCGGGCGGTCGACCGTCCAACAAGACCGGTCGACTCTCTTGGACAATTCTTGTACTACGAGCGGTTGGGGGGTGCGGTCGACTACAACTTGGGACAGTCGACCGTAACTATACCTGAACCTCGCTATTGCTGTTTTCTTTTTGTACTCATTTCGACGCTTCGACCTCCGTACTTCATCGTATCTTTTTCTAATCTGAACCACGAGTATACAAGACACAGTCCTAACAGTGATACTCTTTGTCCTAATTCATCTACAAATTAATCTTCTTTTTACTCTTGGGAGATCCACAAGGAATCAAGTGCAGGATTCTTAGAGCGATTCTCGGTGCCTCCCTCGATTGACAACTGAGCCTCCTTCGCCTGAAATGGCTTCCCCACCCAAAAAAAGATTAATTTGGATCGAACCCGATAATCCCAATATATATATATATATATATATATATATATATATATATAGAGTGTTGTTCGGTTGCAAACGGGCCGGAACAGGTCGGTTCGCACGGACCCGTGCGAACTTCGATCTGGACCGTTGGATCGAAGATCCAACGGTTCAGATTTTTTTTCATAAAATCTTGCCTTAACCCGTCGTTGGCAAGAACGGGTTAAGGCAAGATTTAATAAAAAAAGTTGGCCTTAACCCGTTCTTCGGAATAACGGGTTAAGGCTATATTTTTCATTTTCGTCGACATACAGTTCGTCTTCTTTCGAACGCTCTCTTCTTCTTTCTTCGACGAACCCAGACCCAAACGACGGAAAAAAGAAAAAACCCTAGTTCCGACGCTCGAAACCCTCGATCTCCCTCTTCTCTCCCAACTCCGAAGATCGGAACCCTCGATCTCCGACGATCCAAACCCTAGATTCTCTTCCCCTCTTCGGTACGAAATCGGAACCCTAGTTCTCTTCCAAAACCCATTGCTTGGCTCGATTTCGACCTACTCCGTAAGGTATACACTATTTCTTTACCCCAATAATCTACATTTGTATTTTTTTTTGAATTTGTGTGTAGTAATTTATTTAGAAATTGGGAAAAAATTTAAATGCGTTAGTAGATTTTGGATGTAGATTCGGGTTGACCTTAAGTATATTCAATTGCCGAATTATAAATCTTGCATTAGTAACTAGTAGAATTAGAATTGTATATACGAAATTAGTTATAAACTTTTCAGTGCGGTTATGGTTGAAAACCTTGCGAACGACCGTAAAAAAATACGAAACTTTTCCAGTAGGTTCGTCTCACGTAGTACAAGCCAAACCCACTTGTAGAAGCGAGTTTCGACTCACGGTTCGAGAGTTACGGCCGCGTATTGCTTACGGTTCGAAAAAACCAAGTATAGCGTTGCACGGCCGTATATCGCAAACCGTGACTCGAAACTCGCTTCTACAAGTTCGGGTGGCTTGCCCTACGTGAACCTGACCAACTCTGAAAGTTTTAAAATTTTCGGATGCCGTTTGTGCGGTTTTCTCAACTTCCTCGCATTATAAGTTTCAGACTTAGAATTCTTTAAGTTTTTGTAGATTAGAAAACCCTCCAAACGGCCTCCAAAAAATACGAAACTTTGCGATTTGGTTGGTGACACGTACGAGAAGTGACCCGAAGTTGTAGAAGTGAATTTCGACTCACGGTTCGAGAGATACGGCCGCGTATCGGTTTTGGTTGGAAAAAAACAACTAAAGCCGGTACACGGCTGTATCTCCCGAACCGTGAGTCGAAACTCGCTTCTACAAGTTCGGGTGGCTTGCCCTACGTGAATCCGACCTAGTCGGAAAGATTTATAATTTTCGGGTATCGTTTGCGCGGTTTTCTCAACTTTCTCGCACTACAAGTTTTAGACTTAGAATTTTCTAAGTGCGGGTAGATTAGAAAACCCTTCAAACGGCCTCCCAAAAATACGAAACTTTGCGAATTGGTTGGTGTCACCTAAGGGAACCCAAACGAACTTGTAGAAGTGAGTTTGGACTCACGGTTCGAGAGATACGGTCGCGTATCGCATTCGGTTGAAAAAAACTATTATAAAGCGGTATACGGTCGTATCTCGCAAACCGTGAGTCGAAACTCGCTTCTACAAGTTCGGGTTGCTTGCCCTACGTGAACCCGACCAACTCTGAAAGTTTTAAAATTTTCGGATGTCGTTTGTGCGGTTTTCTCAACTTCTTCGCATTACAAGTTTAAGCCTTAGAATTTTCTTAGTGCGGGTAGCTTAGAAAACCTTTGAAACGGCCTACAAAAAATACGAAACTTTGCGATTTGGTTGGTGTCACCTACGAGAAGTGAACCGAAGTTGTAGTAGTGAATTTCGACTCACGGTCCGAGAGATACGGCCGCGTATCGGTTTTGGTTGGAAAAAAAACAACTAAAGCCGGTACACGGCCATGTCTCGCAAACCGTGAGTCGAAACTCGTTTTTACAAGTTTGGGTGGCTTGCCCTACGTGAATCCAACCAAGTCGAAAAGTTTCGTAATTTTCGGGTGCCGTTGCGCAGTTTTCTCAAGTTCCCCGCACTACAAGTTTTAAACTTAGAAATTTCTAAGTGCGGGTAGATTAGAAAACCCTTCAAACGCCCTCCAAAAAATACGAAACTTTGCGGGTAGGTTGGTGTCCCCTATGAGAAGCCCCCCAAACTTGTAGAAGTGATTTTCGACTCCCGATTCGAGAGATACAACAGCGTATCGCTTTCGGTTGAAAAAAACTATTATAAAGCGGTATACGGTCGTATCTTGCAAACCGTCAGTCGAAACTCCCTTCTACAAGTTCGGGTGGCTTGCCCTACGTGAATTCCACCTAGATGGAAATTTTTGTAATTTTCGGATGCCGTTTGTGCGGTTTTGCTCTATTTCCTCGCATTTTAAGTTTTAGAATTAGAAATTTCTAAGTGCGGGTCGTTTATAAAACACTTCAAACCACCTCCAATTAGTACGAAACTTTTCTCCTTTTCAAGTTGTGGTGGCTTGCGCAGTTATAAAAACACCAAATACAGCGGTTTAGTACCCCTAACTAATCTCCTCTTCACCGTTTCTTAGGTATGGACAGTTTCGAAGGAAATCTGTTGCCGGGGATAAATTTGTTCGTGCACAACCACTTGGCGAGTATCTTCCTCATGTTGACGAGCACCTAAAACCGAAGATTGGTATGACATTTCCCACCCTTGATGATGCGGAAAAATTTTATTCATCATATTGCAAATGTGCGGGATTCGCTATGCGTAAGGGTGGAAATAAATATAAGGGAAATGATGTAGTGAATAAATCATACGTCTGTAATAAAGCCGGGGAGTCACCGAATAGCTATAATGAAACCAGACGAGGTACAACTTCTAGAACGGGTTGCAAAGCTTTTGTCCGTGTGAAAATAAACCCACATAGTAGTTCACAAAGTAATACTTGGATTATTTATTCGTTAAATGAAGCACACAATCACGAATTCACTTCACCCGGTAGACGTCACTTGCTACCTCGAAACCGTGAATTGACTAAGACAGTTAAAAATGTAATTGGTCAAATGACCGAAGCTAATGTCCCTGTATGCAAACAAATGCTATTCTTTGAAGCTGCAAGTGGAGGTAATGAGAAAATTGGATTCACCGAAACCGATGTAAGAAATCTCAGAAGAGACGAGATGGAAGGTTTAAAAGGTCACGACGGACAAATGCTACGTGAGTTTTTTGAATCGAAAAAGGCGACCGATCTCTTATTCTATTTTGACTACCAATGTGACCCCGAAGGGCGATTGACACATTGTGTGTGGGTGGACGGTATCGCCAGAAATAATTACAAAGTATTTGCGGATGTTCTTTGCTTTGACGCTACCTACAACACAAACCGATACGGGATGTTGTTCGTACCATTTGTTGGATTCAACCATCATTGGCAATCAATATTCCTAGGTTGTGGGTTCATCCCCAATGAGACGGCATCCTCATTTGAGTGGTTCTTTGAAAAGTGGCGTGCCGCAATGACATGTGATCCGATCAACATCGTGACAGATGAGGATCGCGGGATAACTTCTGCAATTTCCAAAGTTTTCCCAATCACGTCACATAGATATTGCATTTGGCATATTTTGGATAAGCTACCGCATGAAGTTCGAATGTCGAATAACGTTGATGAGTTCAGGGATGCTTTGAAGACTATTATTTATACGGCGGAATTTAAAACAGAATTCGAACAGAAGTGGAAAAATTTGATCTGTCAGTACAAATTAGAAAATAACAAATGGTTGAAGGAAAAAATTTGAGATCCGTGAAAAATGGGCCCCGGTGTACGCAAGAGACTCATTTTGGGGGGGCATGCTGAGTACCCAACGTAGCGAATCGCTACATTCATCCTTGAAGCACCATACTCATAAAAAGTACTCACTACATGAATTTGCTATCATCTTTGACCGACTCTTAGTAAAACAAAGACACGATGAACTTAAAGAAACACATCGTAATCGCGAGGAGCGGCCAAAATTGAAGACCGAGTGGGCATTGGAGTCACAAATGGCAGGGACATACACTTTGAAGATTTTCTACAAATTTCAACAAGAAGTGGTCAAAAGCTTATTACTTAATGTGAGTTTAATTGCGAGTATGGATACACCGGATAGTGCAGCTTATTCTGTAACAGTTTGTGGAAATTCAGAACCGGGGAGAGTGATTTCTTATTGTAAAATCAGTAAAATTGCTAAATGCCCTTGTTCCATGTACTACTTCGTAGGCATTCCCTGCAAATATCTACTTGCAGTTATTCGGTTCACAGATCACACCGCACTACCTGAACAATATATTTGTAGGCGATGGACCAGGGATCAAATGAGGAGAAGCAGTATACCGGTGGGCAATAATATGGGCGACAATTTTGCATCGCGTTATTGCGAACTTAGTATGCACTCAAGACATATGGTCGATCTTGGTTGTTCTTCAGAGCGAGGATACAAGTACATGCTCGACCACATGCTGAAGGGAATTGAAGGCTTTGCTAAGATTGATCCAGTGAACAGCACACCACACGAAGGTAGCGCACAACCTGAGAGTGGTGGACAAGCACATACACATGCACATGTAGGTGACCCTGTACAGTGCACCACAAAGGGTAGGCCTAAAGGGAAACGGTTGAAGTCGGTAAGAGAATGCCAAAAAACGAAGAGGCTAAGACTTTGCAGGACATGTCTTCGTGTCGTAGGTCACGATTCACGGAATTGCCCCAAAAATTTAGCAAGGTATTATATCAGACATTTTGTATTTGTTAATTCAACTCAAACTTTGTTATTTTTGGTCAGTACTAACTCATTCTTCCTTCTTTTTTTAGTGGATCGGTGGGCAATGAAGAAGCTCCAAACGCAGTAGAGAGTGATGATGACGAAGGCGAAGGTTCGTGCTAAGGGGGCTTTAAGAAATTTATTAATATGTATGTCATGTCAAAATTTGGAAATAATCACCGAATAATTGCCAAATTTTATATTGATTCGTGCCGATTTATTTGAATTTCGACTGGATTGTTAAACTTTTTTTTTTTTCCCTGGTATAGGTCCGGAATGAAACAAGTTTAACGCGCCCAAATGGAAAGACGCAATGCGTTGAAAAGTTGTGTTATTTTTGGTTTGTATATATGTGTGGATAATTGCCGTGTTCTTGTTTGGTACAAGTAAATTAACCATGTTTTTAATTATAATGTAATTTCTGTACGTCAGTGTATTTTCTGTATTTGTGAACAAAGTTATATTACTATGCATTTTGACCAGGCAATTTGGTTGTGAATGCTTATTGCAGTCGGAAAATGTAAAATTAGTAGATGTATACAATTTGGGGAACTCGTTCTGTTTGGGAATTTTGTGTTAAGGAAAATTGTCTGCCTGCTAATGTGAACAGTTTTTTATTTGTGTTGGCGATTGTGTATTTCGTGCATAACCAATACTGCACCTGTAAGTTCGGCCAATATCTCTTTTCTTAACCCGTTCTTGACGATAACGGTTTAATACAATCTAACCCGTTATCAGAAATAACGGGTTAAGGAGATAGACATTGGCAGTACTTTGGTTCAATACTTCACATACGGTGGTTTTAGTTCGGCCAATATCTCTCTACTTAAGCCGTTCTTATAGGTAACGGTTTTATACAATCTAACTCGTTATCAGAAATAACGGGCTAAGGAGCTAGATATTGGCAGTCCTTTGGTTCAATAATACACATGTAGGGATTTAGTTCGGCCAATATCTCTCTACTTAAGCCGTTCTTGGAGGTAACGGTTTTATACAATCTAACTCGTTATTAGCAATAACGGTCTAAGGAGATAGGTATTGGCAGTACTTCGGTTCAATACTTCACATATAGGGGTGTTAGATCGGACAATATCTCTCTACTTAATCCGTTGACACATTTTAGAAGCAAGACTAAAACTGAGTTGTTCCAAACGAAATAAATACTGTGTAATTGGCATCCAGATGATTGGTAGTAAACTTGTATGGTTAGTGATGGTAACTATCTAGTTGATGTTATCCAATCTTAAATAACAAATGTAGGTACACACAGTCAGAATTCAAGTGTTGTGTGAATGCATTACTATGTAATTTGCTTTCAAGATGATGTTAGTAAACTGTCAATGTTAGTGATGATATTCAAGCTCAATTTTTAAATCGATATTCAATTCTCACTGTCATTGTTAGTCACAGCACCAAGGTTGGCCGTTATGTTTTACACAAAGTAAATTCACTTTTCTCCTGGCAACTCATATTAGTCCTGTGTGAATTCTATTCGCTGTGCCATTTTGGAAATACTAACTCTGTTGCGGAATTTATCTATTGTTCTACCATCTAATATGAAGGTTGGCACTTCTCTTATTGCTTGAAATATTCATAAAATTTATCTTTCATTATTCATAAAATTTATATACCATTACCTTCACTTAAACTTATATACCATTACCTTAACTTAAATTTATATACCATTACCATTACCTTCATTTAAATACGTGCCGTACGCACGTCTCACGGGCAATCCTAGTCCTCACATACAATCCAGAAAACTCATTCTCACAATCTCTTAAAAGTTCACAATTTCACAATTCTACAAAATGTACCACCTACAAAATATTCAAGCTTCAAGTGTACCACCTACAAAATCTTCACGCTTCAAGCCATTAATGATCCTACAAAATCTTCAAGCTTCAAGATACAAAATCATGAGTCTTCACTGAACCTACAAAATCTTCATCTTGAAGCTACAAATTTAGAAAATCTTCAAGCTTCAATCCTGAAAGCTTCAAGCTTCAAGTGTACCACCTACAAAATCTTCACTGAACCTACAAAATGATGACAATTTCACAATCTCAAGTATTAGGAAAACATAATAGATTTAAAAAAATTTTGACAGAACCTCCCCTAAAATATTAGCCCTTTTACAGAAATTCCTTACGGAATTCTGCTAACAGTTAAATATATGACATCACACGCAATAAATATAAATCCTCCCCAGGCTCAACCGAGCAACATCACACAGGCAACATATATATATGGCTCTGGGGGAAAAAATCAGAATATAATGCAAGATACAAAATATAAACCAAATATTCTTTTGAAAATGTAATAATTTTTTTGAAAAACCTTCGAAAAACATTTAAAAAACCAAACAATATACCCAATACTCCACAAAATTGCGGGTACGGGTATTAACATAACTATATTATATCATTATTATATACAGTTACTTACATCATCTCCCAAAATGCTAAATATTACAATTTTTACAACCTCCACCATACTAAACACCAACCGAATGAATGAAAAAAAAAATTAACCTGTTTGTAGAAGAACACAATGGTTGAAGTCTTCAAAATAGAACACAATGGTTGAAGTAAACATTAAAATGAGAACAATTTATTACTAGTATCTTCGTGTTGTAGATTTTATTTTAAAAAAAAGAAGATACTTACATGGCCATATATAGTGATGTCATCCATTGCTGTTCTTTCATTAGAGCAATTGACCTGTATATAAAGGAGGGGAAACATATTAACTAACCAATTGAAGTTCTTCAATTGGAGCAATTGACGTTGTAATTATTTTAACAAACCAATCAAGAAAACGTATTAACTACTATTAATTACTACGATCTATCTTCTTTGATGATTAACTACAATGAGATACTTGTGTAAAATTATGTAGATTATTTCAGTTTCAGAAGTGTTATAGAGAAAGATGGAGCTATACAGAAAGATCGGAAGAAGCGGTAAGACAGTAAAATTGTGTAGCTATTTCAGTTTCAGAAGTGAATCTGACAGTCAGGAGTTTTTCAAAGATCACTTTCTTTTAAGGAAAGTATGTAAATGCGAAGAATTTAAAGGACAGATTTGAAAATATAAATCATTTTAGGGGAGTGTGTAAGAAGCCTTTTAAGTATAATCGAAATAATATGCAATAGAAGCACAGTGAGCATTGGGACAAATTTCGGGCACGGTAACATAGTTAACTGAAGTCTATCATAAGGCAATCTCAAATGAGACCAAAGAACTGCTTTGTTATTAATACCATCATACTATTTTCGATTAAGTATCCATGTGACCTAGTTCATATCTAAAATTTAAATTTAGTTAATCAACCTTAAAGTAAAACTCTTCCACCTCAGAAGCTGGATCTAAAAAACATTTACAATTGACAATTCTGTCCTTTCTGAAGAGAAAAAACTAAGGTGTGCAGACAGCTCCAAATGCACGGGCAACTTCTTCAGACTGAATGAGAAGGACAATCCGGGTTTTTTATGAATGTTGAACATTTATGAAATAGGTTAGATTTGTGATGTATACATCAATGTTTACCACAATTGCAGCCTCAATGTGTTTTTCTTTACAGAAAATTACCTCGACGTTTTTTTCAATATACAGTTTAATAACTTCAGAATATACCCATATGATTACTATGTGATGCAAATTAAACAACTTTGCCTTTACACATAAATTAAACAACTTTTTTTTGAAGTATCACCTGAACTATGCTATCGACAGCTTTGTATGCGGCATCAACAGGGCCTGTCCCAACTGAACATGCAATCTTCTCTTCATTATCTGAGTTAATAAGCATCACGGTTGCGGTAGTGAGGCCAAGTGTGCTGGATATAACCTGCACATTACACATAGAAAATATTTCCAAATTAATCTGTGAACATATTTAGCGCAAAAAAGCAGACCATATGTGACATTAAATCCAAACCTGCAGATCTGCAAGTGACCAAATCAGTGCTTCTATGTCGTCGTCAGTTACCCGCTGTGAACACATAAAATGTTGTGTCAGGGTTAACATATAGAATGCATAAATTTGGTTCGTTTATATTAGGATATTGTGTGTGTGGTGGTGGGTGTGTGGGTGTGTATGGGGGGGGGGGGGGGGGTGTTGTTCTTCGGTCCATTTAAAATTCAAAAATACACAAATTATTATGCTAAAAATAATGTTAATGTTGAAATAGCAAAATTTGCAAAATGTGTGCATAAACGATAATAATGCGTGCATAAGAGATAATATTCAAAGGTACATGTCTAAGAAAATATTGCTTAATTTAAACTTGTTAATTTTGTGTAATCTACGTTTATCAAATGTGCATGTCTAAGAAAGTAATATACAAATTATTACTTTTAGCTTGCGTTGACGGTTCTTCACCTAAAAACAAAGTATTATCATAATATCATACATCATAATTGGAAAGTCAAATAATTCTGAAGTATTCATAAATAAGTATAGAATTTTGTTTTTAATAGGTTCATGGTTTTAATCATGCATTAGGAGAATTAAAGTGTAATGTGAAGTCATGACCCCATATCGATGGATTTTGTGTATTGCTGGTTCTTTATAAATGAGAAGTTATTGCTAGTATTAGGATTAGTATTTAGGAAGAATGTGACTAACAACAATAAACATAAGCAACAATACAAAACGAAGAAAAACCGAATATTTAAGATAAGAGAAAACTTACTTTCATGTAGTTCTCAAAGCGCTCACTGCAGAAATGATACGCAAACTCGGTTTCCAAAAATTCTTGCAACTCATACTTGGACCTGTGCACAAATTAAAGTGCATTGGTATCAGAATCAATCTGTTTTCATAGATAAGTGAGATTTTAGATTTTAGATTCTCAAGTGAGATTCTCAAGTAATATTTTGGATAGATAAGAGTCCTCATACTGATCATGGTTGACCATGCAGACATTCTCAGGTGAGATTTTAGATTTTAGATCTAGATCATGGTTGACCATGCAGACATAATCATGAGTATCTAGATCACTTCTAAGCCAAGCTACCTTATTAATCCAATACCCTGCGAAATCCTAGGACAATTTCCTTATTCTTGTCATTCGAGGTATACAAAACCCACAAATTCACATCAAAACACATAATAACCATGGAATCGACCGAACAAAACACAAACTCGAACACACACCAACATACAATTTTTTTTCATGCAAGTTGCAATATGTAAAGAATTTGCAAGTCGGTCACGTAACTAAATGCAAGTGTCACTATAGTGATATATTTCCAAATAAAAGATCATTAAAAAAAGTTGCAGGTGGAAACACTCTTTTAAATCATAATTTTCACCACGAATAAACCTGACAGGTCTTCAGCCTTCTCAGCAAGCTTATCCACTATAGTTCAGCAAGGTTATCCACTTGTTCAACACATGGAAATGAACATGAACATGACTGAAGCTATAAAAAAACCAAGAATGGAAAAAAGAATAACTACATAATAAAAAATTCAATGCACCTCTTCATAATGATAATCTCGGTCAGTGCCTTCCCAAGGATATCGATTGCCTCCCAATTCAATGCCCTCCCCTTGTTCATCCTCTCCAAATTGGTCTCCTAATCACCATTCACAACTCATCCGCTTCATTGTTGTTTTCCAAATCTATCATGAGACCCGTCTAAATGTGCTCATACCTAAAGTAACAAATCTATCGTCTTCTCATCCGCTTCCATTCTCACTGAACGCTAAACACCATTCACAACTCATAAAACTATTTAAAGAAAGTCTATACCAAATCAACTCAGTATCATAATCAACAAAACAAATCAAAACAACACAAAACAAAAGATCGTAGCTTTCCAAATCATACCCCCTTTCTGGTCGATGGCTTAACAGGCAGCTCCCTCTTAGTGACGACGTCCCCTTTGTTCAATCCAACAAACAGACCGCTATTCAAAAAGCCCATTGATTGTTTAGTACTCGACTAATAAACAGACAGGGAAATAAAATTAAGGTTCCTTGCGTTACCTGCGAAGAAAACGGATGCAGCTGCCAAAGAGAAACCCTATAAGCCGAATGAGAGAGAAAGAGGGTTTAATCGATGGAAACCCATCAACCTATGGCTGTGAGGTGAAATCGATGGTTGGATGGGGTCGAGTGCGACGGAGGTGAAATCGATGGAGGTCGGAACCTGCGTAGAAAACGGAGGCAGCCGCCAAATAGAAACCCTAGAAGCCGAGTGAGAGAGAAAGAGGGTTCAATCGATGGAAACCCATCAACCTATGGCTGTTAGGTGAAATCGATGGTTGGATGGGGTCGAGTGCGATGGAGGAGAAATCGATGGAGGTCGGGAAGCGACGGTAGGCGGAGGCTGGAGGTGAGAGCGGAGGCTGGAGGTGGGTTAGGAGGTTGGGGGGGGGCGCTGAAGGGAGGAGGAGGGAGAGAGTGAGAGAGCGGGGAGATAGAGAGAGGGAGACAGTGAGAGAGAGAGTGGGCGGGAGAAAGAGAGGGAGAACGGGAGAAAGAGAGAGAGAGAATGGGGTTTTTTATTTTTGGGGAAAAAGAGAGAGAGAGTGTGTGTGTTTTTGAATTTGTGGAGTTTGAAATTTGAGCGGGAAAATATGTTTTGCGAGAGTATATCTGGTCCATTAATTTTGGGATAGATTGAATGTGAGTCACTTGATAGCTTTCTTTGTGTTTTATTGTATAGATATATAGATAATATACAAATCTACTCATTCACAACAAGCCATTTGCAAGACAAAATTTATTCATATAAAGGAACATTACAAACTGGTAATAACATATTGTTTGAAGAATGGGCGAAAATTGTACATGATCCGCATGCTAGTTGACATTACAAAGTCATCCCTTGATACTGGATTTTTAAATTGAAATTAATTTAGTATACAAGTACATGCTCGCTTTCTTCTCGAATTGGAAGGAAGGACTGCTGACTCTGCCTGATTTTGGATAGATAAGTAGTTCCGGTTGTATCCCCTGCATACAATTTCGTTCACTACTATTACACAGAGGTAGAAATTCTCGCTTCGTCGGGTAGAGTAGTAGTGGGTGTAACCGTATATTCAAAGTACTTAACGACTTCTTGACACGCACTCCTCATATTCGTACTATATGTTGCACGATTGTGAGGTGTGCATGCCAAGAAGTCGAAAAGTACCATGAATACACCGTGACACCCACAACTACTCCGTCCGACGAAAGCAGAGAATTTCTACACTCTGTGTAACAATAGAGGACGAATGTGTATGAAAGGCGGACAATTGCTACTTATGCAAACACATCTAAAAGCTAAAAAAATAGAAGACTAAGGAAAACACTGTATAAATAAAAGGTAGAGCCAGTGGCCCTTCCCTCTCGCTTGAGAGAAACCTAGCATGCACTTGTACACTGTAACAAGTCTCTCTGCTCCTGCATCTCCATACACAAGAACTATTGTAGGCGACCATCCTTGAACTGAAGAGGCCTTGCCTTGAATGCATAAATAGCCGGTTGCACCCCCCTGCATACAAGACCCGTTCTCTACTGTTACACAGAATGCAAAAATCCTCTGCTTTCGTCGGCCGGAGTAGTAGTGGGTGTAACCGTATATTCGAAGTACTTAACGACTTCTTGACACGCACTCCTCATATTCGTGAAATTTGTGGCACGATTGTGAGGTGTGCATGCCAAGAAGTCGAAAAGTACAATGAATACACCGTGACACCCACCACTACTCCGTCCGACGAAAGCAGGGAATTTTTGCATTCTGTGTAACAATAGAGAACGAACTTGTATGAAAGGCGTACAAATGCTACTTATGCAAACACATCTAAAAGCTAAAAAAATAGAAGACCAAGAAAAACACTGTGGAAAAAAAAGGCAGAGCCAGCGGCCCTCCCAACCGCTTGATAGAAACCGAGCATGCACTTGTACACTGAAACAAGTCATCTCTACTCCTGCATCTTCATACACAAGAACAATTGTAGGCGACCATCCTTGAACTCAAATTTCTTCTACAACTCAAACTTCTTCCTCCCTATTATGAAGAAAAAAGAGGTCTTGAAGAGAAGAAGAGAACATTGATTCCTCATATTTTTGAAGAGAAGTAGAGAAAATTGAAGCCTCTCATTTGAGTTCTCTTGAAGAGAAGAAGAGAAGACTCATTTGAGTTGATGAGAGTCTAACTCTCTCAGTTATAGGCAATGAAAAAGAAAAAGTGGAGAATGATATGATAGCCCACTTGGGTTTCTCACTGCTCATCAATAGGGAGGAGATACGGATCAATACAAGGAGAAGGCAAAGGCTATATGGATCACTGCTCATCAATAGGGAGGAGATATGGGTCTCTCAGTTAAGACAATGAATGCTGAAACATGAAGAAGAAGAAGACAATAATGATAAACCTTGTTAGTCAACAGAGACATGATACAAGTCTCGAAAAAAGAGCAGCAAGGACAGCAATTGTCTCAAAATTTACAGTTGATGTTTGTAAATTACACCTGTTTAACTCGTTGTTGGTGACAACGGATTAATTACACTAAACCCGTTAATACCAAGAACGGGTTAAGCTACTTGATCCTGTTCCACAACACTGCCAATCTTTGCCAATGAAACCCGTTGTTACCGATAACGGGTTATGCTGAAGAAGATCGTTGTCACCAACGACGGGTTAAGCACACTTATATTGGCAGAAGTTTTTGGATATTTTTTTTTTAATTTCTTGGCGAGCCACGTAACTAACCAATATAAAATTGACCACATCAAACGGATATTCAAATTAACACAAATTTATTAAAATTTACCACATCCCACACGTACACTATACGAGGGAAAAACCACTTGTAGACTGTCTAATGTGGGTACATGGGGCATGCACTTATTGTGAAAGTCAAATATAGATGTGGGGATCCACAAATATGAACCGAATTAACCTGAACAAAACACATGCAATGACCAATAACCCTAGTCTTAACCTAACCCTAACCCTAACCCTAGACTAACCCTACTTTAACCTAACCCTAACCCTCGTTCCAAAAAACCCCGTAATTTATTTTTTTTTATTTTGTAAGACTTAATATGGTAACAAATTTAGAGTGGTTAGTTAGGGGAGAATAAATGGATAATTATAAAAATAATAAACAATTTATGGACATATGAATGTCACCTTACACAGTTCAGGAGACAGTTCTCGCAAAGAGTTAAGAAATTTTTTTAGAAAACCCAATATTAGCTGAACACCTTAAACCGTGATTCACGAGAATGGGTTATCTATCCTTTAACCGTTGTTCCCAAGAACGGGTTAAGTACTTCCATTTTTGGGGGTATAGTTTGAAAACTTGGATAGGGCCCTGGTAATAATACTCTACATAACCCGTTCTTGCGAACAGCGGGTTAAGTTAGTTAACACGTTATTCCCAACGACGGGTTAAGTACAGTGATATTAGCAGGACTTTGATCTAAGGGCGATTAAATGTCTGCCAACATCGCTATACCTAACCCGTTGTCATGAAGAACGGGTTAAGGCAATATAACCCGTTGTTAGACGTGACGGGTTAAGTATATCCATATTAGCAGAACTATACCAAAATTTGGTCTGTACCAAGACTAGGTTTTTAACGATCTCGTAAGCGATACGCGGCTGTATCTCACAAACCGTGAGTCCAAACTCACTTCAACAAATTGGTTTGGCTTCTCGTAGGTGACACCAACAAAACCTGACAGTTTCGTAATTTTTTGGGACACCATCAAGTTAGACATATTTTCGTTTGTTGATACATGTACAAGATATTGCATTCACAACAGGCAATTTGCAAAACCAAATTTTATTCATATAAAGGAACATTACATACTGGCACTAACATATTGTTTGAAGATACAGAAAATTGAAGTTGAAATTAATTTAGTATACAAGTGCATGCTCGCTTTCTTCTCGGCAACGGAAGGAAGGACTGTTGACTCTGCCTTTTTTTGATTGCATAAGTAGCCAGCTGTACCCACTGCATACAATTTCGTTCTCTATGTTATACAGAATGTAAAAATCCTCGGCTTCCTTCGAAACTTAGTGGTAGTGGGTGTAACCATATATTGAAGGTACTTAACGACTTCTTGGCACGCACCCCTCATATTCGTACTATTTGTGGCACGATTGTGAGGTGTGCATGCCAAGAAGTCGAAAAGTACCATGAATACACCGTGACACCCACCACTACTCCGTCCGACGAAAGCCGAGAGTTTTTACATTCTGTGTAACAATAGGGAACGAATGTGTATGAAAGGCGTACAGTTGCTACATATGCAAACACACCCGGTCTTGCAAAAAAAATAGAAGACTAAAGAAACGAACACTGTGGGGAAAAAAAAGGCAGAGCCAACGGCCCTCCCTATCGCTTGAGAGAAACCGAGCATGCACTTGTACCCCCTGCATACAAGACCCGTTCTCTACTGTTATACAGAATGTAAAAATCCTCTGCTTTCATCGGCCGGAGTAGTAGTGGGTGTAACCGTATATTCAAAGTACTTAACGACTTCTTGACACGCACTCCTCATAATCGTGATATTTGTGGCACGACTGTGAGGTGTGCATGCCAAGAAGTCGAAAAGTACCATGAATACACCGTGACACCCACCACTACTCCGTCCGGCGAAAGCAGAGAATTTCTACATTCTGTGTAACAATAGAGAACGAATGTGTATGAAAGGCGTACAAATACTACTTATACTAACAATTGTAAAAGCTAACAAATTAGAAGACTAAGAGAAACACTGTGGAAAAATGGGTAGGGCCGGCAGCCATTCTCTAATCTTGAGCTTTGTCTTCTACAACTTCAGCTTCAGCTTCAGCTTTGCCTTCCCTATTGGGAAGTAAAGATGGGTTTTGAAGAGAAGAGGAGAACATTGATTACACCTAGTTGCAAACAGTTAGAAGAGAAGAGGAGACCACTTATGAAGAATGAGGAGACTCTATTTGAGTTCTCCGAATAGAAGGAGAGGAGACTCCTTCTTGAAGTGCATGTGGGAGATCAAAGGTCCCTCATATAGATGGCTAACAAAATTAATTGGGGAGCATGATAGGACCAAAGATTGTAGAGAGGGCTGTTGATAAATAGGGAATGGATTAGCAGAGAACGGATGATGATGGTTGGATTACACATAAATAGAAGATCACAAGCTGACATTACCTGTTAGTCAACGAAGTTTTGACACATTATTTGAAAAATGAGCAGCAAAGACAACAATTGTCCCCACCAAATTGATACACATCTCAACTTGTACAGTGTCTGTAAATTAGCCCTAGTTAACCCGTTATTGGTGATAACGGGTTAAGTACAACTAACCCGTTATTGGTGATAACGGGTTACGTACAAACCAAGCCTTGATATAGTTCTGGTAATATCGATGTACTTAACCCGTTCTTGGTAATAACGTGTTAAGTTAACTTAATCCGTTCTTCGCAAGAACGGGTTATGTAGAGTGTTATTGCCAGGGGGCTCTCTAAGTTTTCAAATTATACTGCCAAAAATCGAAGTACTTAAACCGTCCTTGGGAATAACGGGATAAGGTAACTTAACCCGTTATCGTGAATAACGGTTTAAGGTGTTGAATAAATTTTGGGTTTTCTAAAAATTTCTCTTCGCTCTTTGCGAGAATTGTCTCCAGAACTGTGCAAGGTGACATTAATATGCCCGTAAATTGTTTATTATTTTTATTAATTTCCATTTATTCTCCCGTAACTAACCACTCTAACTTTGTTACCATAATAAGTTTTGTCAAAGTAAAAAAATTATATTAAACGGTTTTTTGTACGAATCGTTAACTTGTAGTAAATTAACAGGCCGTTCTAAATTCCCACACTAATCAATCCATCAATCCATCAGTCAATCAAATATATCTACTCCCACATGTTAAGGTTTATTGTACTACTACATGTGAACTCGTGCCCGCACATAAGATCCGATCCAGTTTTTGTTAGCCATCTATATCAGATCTGGTAGCACTGCGCTCTAATAACACAGAGGGGCTTTTCCGTTAGGAATACCCTCAGCATCACAGTTGATCCAAACCCATTATTGGTCTTCTCGTATGCGAATGTGGGGATCTACATGTGTTATTTCTTCAATATGGGCTACATGTGGGATCTACATTCGATTTTGTTCTAATATGGGCTACATGTGGGATCTACATGTGGTTTTTCTAATAATAAACTTGTTCTACTATGGAGAAAAGCAGAAGTGACAGTCTGTCAACCGCAAACTAGAATGAGGACCAGCAAGAACCCATAAAATGATTCTTATACTTGCTTCCACAATAAGTGCATCCCTCATGTACCAACGTTAGGAAATCCACATATAGTTTTTACCATACATGGACTACATGTGGGGATTTAGATGTGGTTTTTCACCCACATAGGCTACTTGTGTGATGTACATGTGGTTTTTTGCCTGTATAGGATACATGTGGGATTCTACATGTGGTTTTTCCCCATATAGACTACATGTGGGAATCTACATGTTGTCTGTACCGAATAGGCTATGTTGTCATCTAAAACAAGTGACAACCACAAGCCTTTAAAAAATTCACATTAAGTAATCTCATCACATGTACAGATCCAGTTCTTGATGGCCAATTAATCTCATCTGAGGACGAGATGCGGATCACGTGACGCGTCTGGTTAGGCCTATCCATTAGGGATCTCAGCACCGCAATTTTGTCTGAGGACCAGCAACAAAATCGAAAAATGATTCTTATCCGGCCTTCCACAATTTAGATACACAATTCTGTCAGCTTTGGTAAGCAGACTCTTTCTCGCTGAAGAGAACTGTAAGATATATGGAACACTAACAGGTTTATCAGTCTTACAAACTGTAAGTTGTAGCAGAGATTCTACCGTTTCATATCTCTCCATTAGGGATACCATCATCATCACAGTTGATCCAAATATGTATTGGTATTTTTTTACATGCATGTGGGGATCTACATATGGCTTGCTCCATGTATAGGCTACATGTGGGGATCTACATATTTTTTTTTCCCCATGTGGGCTACATGTGGAGATCTAAATATTTTTTTACATGTGTTAAAGCCTACATGTGGCATCTGAATGTTTTTTTTTCCACAATATTTACATATGGGGATGTACATTTGGTTTTTCCCCCAAATAGGCTAAATGTGGGGATGTACGTGTGGTTTTTGCTCCATATAGGCAACGTTTCTTTTGAACATACACCTTAGTAGGGAAAAAGCACCAAGCTAAACAAGTAGAACTCAACACCCGCCTACAACATCACATGTACCTCCCTACATGTAGCTTTTCCATAACGGCTACATGTGCGAATCCAAATGTGGATTTTCCCCCATTTATTAAACAGGGGATCTTTTGCACAGACAGTGGAAAACATATTTGTATTGTCATTTCTGGTAAAAGATGGCAGTTTTTGTTAGCCCTCTATATTAAACCTGGAGGCACTGCGCTCAATAATAACACAGAGGGGCTTTTCCATTAGGAATAGTTTCATCATTACAATTGTTCCAAACCCTGACTTGGTCTTTTTGTACGTTGATGTGGGGATCTACATGTGGTGTTTCTCCCATATGGGCTACATGTGGGATCTAAAAGTGGTATTTCTGATATTAAACTTGTTCTACTATGAGAAGAAGCAGAAGTGAGAGTCTATCAACGGGAAATTAGAACGAGGACCGACCAGATAACCTAAAATGATTCTTGTCAGTCCTTCCACAATAAATGCATGCCCCATGTACCCACATTAGAGAGTCTACAAGTTTTTTTTTCCCTCGTATAGTGTACATGTGGGATGTGCTCAATTTTAATAAATTTGTCTGGATTTGAATATCCGTTTGATGTGGTCAATTTTATATTGGTTAGTTACGTGGCTAGCCAAGAAATTAAAAAAATAAATATAAACAGGGAAAAAACAAATACATATGACTGTCTATTTTGTAGAGTTCAGAAGGAAATGTAAAGAGTGGAGAGGCGTATGTGATTAATAATAGAACTTAAATATCTATGAACCCTTTACTGGAAACGTATTACCTATCATCTCTCACCTACAAATATTAACCAATTTAATGAATAATTTCTCATAAATTGTTTTCATTAAGTTAACTAAAAGTTATATTTACAAACTTTTCTACACATTTTTTTAGAAGCGAGTAAATAATTATGAGTACTACCGCTTAGGTACACTTAACCCGTTATTGACGATAACGGGTTACAAATACCAATAATCCTATCTTAACCTAACCCTAACCCTAACCCGACACTAACCCTAACCTAACCCAACCCTAACCCTCGGTTCCAACAGAACTCGTAATTTTTTTTTTTACATTCACAAAACTTATCATGTTACAAATTTAGAGTGGTTAGTTGCGGGCGAATAATGGGAAAATTATAAAAATAATAAACAATTTATGGGCATATTAATGTCACTTTGCACAGTTCTGGAGACAGTTCCCGCAAAGAGTTAAGAGAAATTTGTAGAAGTAGTTAGTTGCTGCCAATATCTCTCTACCTAAGCCGTTGTCGTCAAGAACGGATTAAGTTAACCTAACCCGTTGTTGGCCGTGACGGGTTAATAAGATCCATATTAGCAGCACTTTGGTCTGTATGAATTATATTGCTGCCAATCTCTCTCTACTTAAGCCGTTGTTGCCAAGAACGGGTTAAGTTAACCTGATCCGTTGTTGGCAGTGACGGGTTAGGATGACCCATATTGGCAGCACTTTGGCCTGTATGAATTATATTGCTGCCAATATCTCTCTACTTAAGCCGTTGTCGTCAAGATCGGGTTAAGTTAACCTAACCCGTTGTTGGCATTGACGGGTTAGGAAGACCCATATTGGCAGCACTTGTTTCATGTACTAGGTCTGTAGTTTTCCAAAGGACTGTCAATATCTCTCCACTTAACCCGTCCTTGCTGATAACGGATTAAGTAGAGAGATATTGGCAGCAATATAATTAATAAAATATGGTTCACAAAATAACAAATGAAAGCACATCAAAGTACATAAGACAACAAATATAGTCAAAAGAAACAAGAAGGCGTACAAAAGTCCAATCACGACCAACTACTTAATTACTTGAACTAAATTCAATATTCACAAAATCCAAGAATTTACAACAAAATTATACATATAAGACTGCACATGGCCAAAAGACAATTATTCACAAATGAAGCCGTTCTCGAATTTGGCTTGCATCCGGCGCCCCAAAATTCACCTACAACAGTTTATCAACATAGAAACAAACAATACGTTAGTGACTGCAGTGACAAAAACACCAACCAAAAGATACGCTATTACAGAGTATTACAGATTACCGTCTACGGCCAGTCCGCTTGCGACCGCTTGGTGTGAATTGATTGGGAGGTTGCCTGGCCCTTTTAGGATTTCACCGTGCGCGATGTGTTTGGGGAGAATCAGAATCATCCGACGACTGTTCCTCATCAGTACCCTGTTGACGACCAGGGATTATAATTTGCCTACTAACAACTTGTTTTCGCCTTAAGGGTGTTGGCGGCACGTTGGCGCTCAAATAGGCCTCAACCTGTGGACCTTCACCCGCGTCCTCCAGAGTACGACGGCACGGGGCTAACATCTCCCGGATTACCGTCTTGAAGCTCTCGGGTATTCTAGTCTTCAGGTGGCGGGCAGCTGTTCGAACAACCTCCCATGCGTTGTCAATCTACAGTTGGTGAAAAATTCCATCTTAAACATCATTCAAAATTAGTGTACATCAATTGAACACAGTACATGCGTACAAACTATATGAAATTGGACTGACCGCTTTTCGATGTGCCTCAGCCCTTGGTTGGTACATCGGCTGGGAGGAGGAATATGCTGGAGGTGGTTCTACCTGGGCTTCGGGAATCGGAAGTTGCACCCCAGCTGGTACGGCGGCCGTTGGAGAAACGAACAACCGGGTTATTCGCTTGTACCACATCATGTATGCCTGCTGGAGGGACCCATCGTATGGTATCGCGACAAACATCAAATTCAGTGTCATTTGATGTCGCATGGTGTTCCAGTTGGCTACATGGTAACGATGAAAATCAGCCCAATCGAAGTTGGGCACCCGTCCCGTTCCCCTAACCTCGTGCAACTTTTTATCGTACGACCTGACATCGGAATCTTCTGTTGATATCCGAATTGCCGCAAGACCCGGTCAGGATACTGGAACTCCACAACCGAAAAGTTCACAAGAGGTGCTGCCGTCAACCAAAGGGATCTGTCTAGGCAGACTGGAGGAACGCGTTGCAACCTGTCGGCCGAGTACGGTTCCCATGTGACGAACTCGTCCCGCATGTTGTCCAACTCATCTCTGTAGTAGGTCAGCGAATGGCGTGGGTTATCGGTCCACGTGTGTCGGCCAATATGCTCCTACAGGAGGTAACAACTCTACTACCCCTGGGTCGGCCAAAAATTCCGGTATAGGCTTAGTAATACAGGGACGTCCGATGTGGATGCGTTCCCAACTCCATATCTGCATCAGCACCATTGGGCCACCCATCTGTGCGCCACCTAAAGAACATATGCACAAACTCCTGTATAGTAGCGCCAGTGCCGCACTCCCCCAACTATAGCGACCCGCATACTGAAAATCCTCCAACAACCGTAGGTACATCAACGGCACGGTTGATCCGGATGAGTTCGGGAAGATAAGTCCCCCTATCAAACTAAAAATGTATGCACGTGCATAGCACACCAGGTCAGCCTCACCCGACTCGGGGTTCAAATATCCCTCCTCGAACTGGGATTTTAACCAGGTGATGTAAAGTGATTTACCCTCGAAAGCGTCATCCATCACTTCTTCCTCCGCTTTTTGTTTCGCAGCTTCTATTTGTTCATTCAATACATCTTCATCAGAATCTGCGGGGGCATTTTCGCGGATATTTTTTTCGGCCTCCTCTTGCATTTCAAGAACTACCAACTGCAGGTCGATACCGAGTAAGTCCCGAACGACTTCAACTCGATCGAAGTCCATGTTCCCCGTCACGGCAACCCCATTGATTGGTAGTCCTGTTATCATTGCCACATCCTGCAGAGTCACAGTCATCTCATCCACAGGCAGGTGGAATGTGTGGGTCTCCGGCCTTCATCGCTCGACTAGAGCTGTGAGGAGTGGCCGATCTAGCTTCACAGAGTGAATGAATCTTGCTCCGTAGAAACCGGCCTCTACCACATACGGCGTGATACGTTCATCCCAAGGAAGAACTGTGTGCTTCCGGAAATTTAGTTTTCTATCGGACCCATTCCACACGGCTTCCGATCGGTGTTTGGGTTGCAGGGTGAGTACGCTTGTGTCCACGGGTCCGGGTGATGTAACCGAGGACGACGGACCTGCCTCAGCCGATGTGGATTGACGGCCACCAACCTACACGAATAAATATAACAAATGTTATTATTGAGATAATGTTACATGTTTGTATTTAAAACGAATAATAGTAATCGATCTGACCTCAGTAGTAGGTGCGCCACTGGTGTTACCGGACTCGATTCTCGGTTGCCTTGTTCTAGCCATTTAGCTACTACCCGTCTGTAAAAAAATAAAAAGTTGTTAATAAAGATGACAACAAAACAAACATACCGAGATTATACTGAAAAACGCACGAATGAAAACAAAAAATTCTATAAAACTTTACGACTATGTCGAATTCACGTAGGGCAAGCGACCCCAACTTGTACAAGTGAGTTTCGACTCATGGTTTGCGAGATACGACCGTATACCGCTTAATTAGGTTGTTTTCCAACCTCCAACCGATACGCGGCCGTATCTCTCGGACCGTGAGTCGAAATTCACTTCTACAACTTCGGGTCACTTCTCATAGGTAACACCAATCAACTCGCCAAATTTCGTTTTTTTTTGGAGGTGGTTCGAAGTGTTTTCTAATCGGCCCGTTTTTTAAAAAATTCTATGTCAAAAACTTCTCACTTGAGCAATTGACGCAATACCGCGCAAACGGCATCCGAAAATTTTAAAACTTTCGACCAGGTCGAATTCACGTAGGGGAAGCCACCCTGAGTTGTAGAAGCGAGTTTCGAGTCACGGTTCGCGAGATACGGCCATCTACCGCTATACTCGGTTTTTTTCCAAGCATAAGCGATACGCAGCCGTATCTCACGAACCGTGAGTCGAAACTCACTTCTACAAGTTGGTTTGGCTTCGCGTAGGTGATACCAACCAAATCGCAAAGTTTCGTATTTTTGGAAGATCGTTTGGAGGGTTTTCTAATCTACCCGCACTTACAAAATTCTAAGGCTCAAACTTGTAATGCGAGGAAGTTGAGAAAACCGCCCAAATGGCATCCGAAAATTATAAAACTTTCGACTTGGTCGGATTCACGTAGGGCAAGCCACCCGAACTTGTAGAGGCGAGTTTCGACTCACGGTTTGCGAGATACGGCCGTCTACATCTTTATTTGTTTTTTTTCGAACCAAAACCGATACGCGGCCGTATCTCTCGGACCGTGGGTCGAAATTCACTTCTACAACTTCGGATCACTTCTCGTACGTGACACCAACCAAATCGCAAAGTTTCGTATTTTTTAGAGGTCGTTTGGAGGGTTTTCTAACCTACCCGCACTTAGAAAATTCTAATTATAAAACTTATAATGGGAGGAAATAGAGCAATACCGCGCAAACGGCACCCGAAAATTTTAAAACTTTCCCAATTGGTCGGATTCACGTAGGGCAAGCAACCCGAACTTGTAGAAGCGAGTTTCGACTCACGGTTTGCGAGATACGACTGTATACCGCTTTATAATAGTTTTTTTCAACCGAAAGCGATACGCGACCGTATCTCTCGAACCGTGAGTCGAAACTCACTTCTACAAGTTGGTTTGGCTTCTCGTAGGTGACACCAACCAAATTGCAAAGTTTCGTATTTTTTGGAGGCCGTTTGAAGAGTTTTCTAATCTACCCGCACTTATAAAATTCTAAGGCTCAAACTTGTAATGCGAGGAAGTTGAGAAAACCGCCCAAATGGCATCCGAAAATTATAAAACTTTCCGACTTGGTCGGATTCACGTAGGGCAAGCCACCCGAACTTGTAGAAGCGAGTTTCGACTGACGGTTTGCGAGATACGGCCGTCTACCGCTTTACTCGGTTTTTTCCCAACCGTAACCGGTACGCGGCCGTATCTCTCGAACCGTGAGTCGAAACTCACTTCTACAAGTTGGTTTGGCTTATCGTAGGTGACACCAACCAACTCGCACGGTTTCGTATTTTTTGGAGGTCGTTTGAAGGGTTTTCTAATCTAATCTAACCGCACTTACAAAATTCTAATACGGAAAACTATCGTGCGAAGAAGTTGAGAAAACCGCGCAAACGGCCTCCAAAAACTCTCGAAACTTTCCCACTTGGTAGGATTCACGTAGGCGAAGCCACCTGAACTTGTAGAAGCGAGTTTCGAGTCGCGGTTTGCGATATACGGCCGTGCACCGCTATACTTGGTTTTTTCCAACCGAAAGCGATACGCGGCCGTATCTCTCGAACCGTGAGTCGAAACTCGTTTCTACAAGTTGGTGTGGCTTGTACTACGTGAGACGAACCTACTCGGAAAGTTTCGTATTTTTTTACGGTCATTCGCAGGGTTTTCAACCATAACCGCACTGAAAATTCTAACTAATTTCGTATATACAATTCTAATTCTACAAGATACTAATGCAAGAAACATAATTCGGCAATTGAATATACTTGAGGTCAACCCGATTCTACATCAATAATCTACTAACACATTTTAATTTTTTTTCCAATTTCTAAATAAATCACTACACACAAATTCAACCAAAAAAATACAAATGTAGATTATTGGGTTCAAGAAATAGTGTATACCTTACGGAATAGGTCGAAATCAAGTCAAGCAATCGGTTTTCGAAGAGAACTAGGGTTCCGATTTCGTATCTAGGGTTCCGAAGAGGGGAAGAGAAGCTAGGGTTTCGAACGTCGGAGTTAGGGGGTTTCAATCTTCGGAGTTGGGAGAGAAGATGGAGTTCTAGGGTTTCGATCGTCGGAGCTAGGGTTTTTTTAGGGTTTTTTTCTTTTTTCCGTCGTTTGGGTCTGGGTTCATCGAAGAAAGAAGAAGAGAGCGTTCGAAAGAAGACGAACTGTATGTCGACGAAAATGAAAAATATAGCCTTAACCCGTTATTCCGAAGAACGGGTTAAGGCCAACTTTTTTTATTAAATCTTGCCTTAACCCGTTCTTGCCAACGACGGGTTAAGGCAAGATTTTATGAAAAAAAATCTGAACCGTTGGATCTTCGATCCAACGGTCCAGATCGAAGTTCGCACGGGTCCGTGCGAACCGACCCGTTCCGGCCCGTTTGCAACCGAACAACCCCCATATATATATATATATATATATATATATATAAGGAAAGGATCGGTTGAGCACTCCTCTAGTGCTCACCGCGTGAACACTAGGCCTTCGGACGTTCATATCGAAAATCCGAACCGTTCACATTGATCTACACATCTAAATTAATCTAAATATGTAAAATCAAATCATTTTAAATTTATTTGCCCATTCATTGAAGTGTTATAAAATTGTATGGCTGAAAATCATTGTTTTTATAGTCACATGATGGATGGGCAAATGAATTTCAAATGATTTGATTTTACATATTTAGACTAATTTAGATGTGTAGATCAATGTGAACGGTTTGAATTTTCGATATAAACGTCCGAAGGCCAAGCGTTCACGCGGTAAGCAATAGAGGAGTGCTCAACCGATCCTTTCCCCCTCTCTCTCTCTCTCTCTCTCTATATATATTATGGTACACATTGTCAAAAAAAAAAGGAGGGGGGGGGGGGGGGGGGGGGGGGCGGGGGTGGTATTTTACTGCAAGTTGCACAAATATAATGTTTCCATCGAAAATTTCTAGATTTCTAGAATGTTCAATTATTTAACAAAAAAATGTGGTAGGTAGTGACACGTTGTGTTGGCCTCGACATGTTTGGAGAAATTTATATTAAATGTTCTTGAAAAAGACTCTCTTTGAATGATATCTATTTGAATACCAATATTAATTATTGTGAAAAATGATATCATTTCCCAAGTGATTTGTTTGATCCTTTTTTAGCAGTGCAAATAATAAGAGGTTGCATGCATCCATGTGACCAACTTCTACATTAGATATACCATGTTTCATCTTTACACCACAAAAAAACTTTTCATACAGTACTTATATCTTTATTTGTTGCAATATAAATAATCATAATTACATGTATATATATATATATATATACAGCTACTTGCCTACTTGTACCTTGTAACTCATGGCCTTAATGCATGCAATTAGACATTAAATATTCTATCTCTTCTGCACGGTATCCATGGTAGGTGCTTTTGAAGATCACAACAGAGTGGCAAATCCTTCGAGGAGATTCCTTCATCCTCTTATGGATTTGGTCATTGTAATAAGGGGAGCACAATTTGGTTCTTTAACTGATTAATTCGGAGAAAAGTACAATTGAGCCGAACCAATTTCTATTTGGTTTAGATTCAGCCCAAAAATGAATCTGCTGGTCCATACCTGCGGTTGGAATTACTATCAGTAAACCATGATTGTTCATTTCTTAGTGAACTTAATCCAAACCCTAGTTGCTAACAGACCTACAGAAATGTATGTCGATCGGTAAGAAAGAGGAATTGCTGCGATGGTTGGGAGGAGCGTGTCAATGTCTCCAGTTAAAATACTTCAGTTTGCAAATGATACCCGCCTTTTTTGGGTAAAAGGACTTGGGGTAGTAGCTATAGTTGTTCACAAGATGGCGCACACCATTGTTTCTCGGCTTGGTCGGGTTCACAGAGTGGTGAGATGTCGCAATCCAAGATATATAGGAATATGTCCTGATCAGGGCTGCGAACGAATCGAGCTATTCGAGAGCTATTCGGCTCGAGCTCGATCAAAGCTCGGTCAAGGCTTGGCTCGAACCGAGCTCTAGCCGAGTTCGAGCTCAAAACTGAGTTCGTTTCGTAAATGAGCCGAGCTCGAGTCTGAGAATATTCAGCTCGGCTCGGCTCGATTGCAGTCCTAGTCCCGATCAAGTATCTCCATATCCTATGAGAGGAGGGTGGGAAATGGCTTGAGGGTTAGCCTGCCTCTCCTCGGAAGTTGGGTTCATAAAGAAATATATGACGTACATAGCTATCTAAGCTACAAATTAAGTAGGGTTACTTTGATTAATGTTTTCTTGTCCTTTCCTCTACTGTATTTGTAATGTACTTTAATGAATTAGTAACACGGGTGCGAAGAGAATATGATCGGGTTCGTAGGACAAGGTGCAAAGAGAATAATAGATCGGGTTACTGGGACAAGGTGCTAGGGAGGAAGCAAAAGGGCACCAGTTTAAGCGAGGGAAGGTCGACTGTCTGGAATAGTTGGGTGGCTAACTTAAAAGATATGAATCTTGTGTTAGAGATTATGAGAGATTATAACAATAGAAATTAGGGTTAATATCCTATACTAAGGTACTTGAGATATTTATCTTAGGTATCAAAATTGGAATACCTAGACTACTATTACAAGCCAGTATTTATAAGATGAATACTGGTTTAGGTACTGGGTTCTCAACCCACTCAACCCGCGTTCCGATATCCATACAATTAGTACGTGTAACACATGTGTTACCTATAGAATAATATTATACATAATATTATTAATATAGTGAGAATATATATACCTATATATCCAATAATCTCCTCCTATATTCTCAATATATAAATGTACTGGATTATCTCATCGGTTCAACATGAAGCTAACTGGCTGATAGCTGTCTTTAAATAGAAGAAATATATCACTCAATGTACGGTTCATAAGAACTAAATCAATTATAAATCTGAATAGTTCAAAAAGAATAAACTAAAATAATTAAACAGTTTCCAAACCATATCACAACAGAATAGTCACAATGACTAAACCAATTGGAGAAATTTGTCATAGTTTCAAAATCAAACAAAACAAATAAATTTCAAGAACAAAGTCAGAGTTTTAAGCTCAATGAACCAAGAGTTTTAAACTCAACAGAAGTTTTATCAAGCAATGACATTTATTGTTGAGAGAAGTTTTATCAATCAAGTTTCCCTGATTCTTTCTAACAATAAATATTAGTGAGAGGATATAGATACTTTTTTTTTTAATTAGCATTCAACTATAGCCACCCACATTGGCAGAGCACCCCTAACTAATTCCTTCAAGGTTAGAATCGAACATGTGTTTCTCAGGTAAGAGTGAAACTTTTAGGGCCTATTTGTTGCCCAAAAATTCACTATAGAAAGCGAAATCAGCCGAAAAGCACTGTTACGGTAGTTTGGTTGGCTTGAATTTATTTGGATTTGAATTTGCACTGTACCTACAGTAGTGTGCAAATTTTGTCTTTTAGCCCGATTTCACTTCTGTCATTTTTTTCCGAAAACACTGACACATTATTGTTCATTAATATTATATTCATTTATTCATCTTCCACTCTCTCTCTTCTACTCTGCCTTTTCCTTTGTCATTAAGAGCATTTACAAAATGCTATTTAAACTAGAAATAATTTTTATTTTCGTACGTCATGTAATAGTATTTCTGGTAACCTGTCTCACATCATGCATCTTATCTCTTTTTGGGCTACAGCTGCGGTCACGAGGGCAAGAGGAAGGATAGCCAGAATTTTCCAGGCAGAGGAGTTTGATGATGAGGAGGTTGAGATCGGGCCGACGCTGGACTGAGGGACTGCCTTCACCAGTCATGCCAGGGTTTTTGCCAGTTTGTGGTTTTGTTTCAACCTACTGTACTCTCTACTGGCTTGATGTTTGAGTAGTTTGACCCACCCCCAGGGTTTGTTGGGGGTGTATGTTTGTTTTTCTTCTTTTTCTTTCTGCACTGTACTTTTATTTTGTTTTTCTCCCGGTACGCCGGGGTTGTTTTATTAACTGCTTATTAATGAAACATGGTGGCCTTATTCCACTTTTTACCTCAAAAAAAAAAGTTTGTCTCCTGGCCGATGTCCGAATTCGGGTCCGAATTGGTTCTATTTTGGACGGACCCGGATCCGGACTCAGATACAGACACAGAAGTGCATCGGGTCTTATTTTAGGAGCCGTATCCGGATCCATAGTGATCAGATCGGTTCTAGTTTAATGTCATATTTGTGTCGGATCCGGGTATCAGGCAAATGTGCCAATGCTAGTATAAATGGGTATAAATGAGGTTCTAACTCCAAATCCAATTTTTTTTTTTTGCATGTGCGCTATAAATGAGGTTCCAACCTCTAAATCAATATAACTCCTTTTAAATTCTTGAGTTTTGACGTAAGCCCTTAGGCAAGCATAATCATATCCTTTATCGAAATAGAAAAAACACGTTAACATGTTTGATATAGTGTAACTAGGGAAGCTACGTACGTACTTGCAGAATGCGTGGGGTTCTATTTTATTCAAAGTGCTACAATTATTTGGATTTAAAAGATTGTTTATGAGGGTGACTTTGTTTTTTTGTATTTGTTGGCATGGACCACCGTCTGTTGGATTTATTTATTAGCGTCGGAGGACCAACACGAGTTTTTAATATGGAAAAAGATAGAAGGGAATGATAAAAACAATTGAGGACAAAGTAAGATTTTAGAGTACACTAAAGAATTGAAAGAGCTATTTAATTCATTTTAAACTATACTAGAAGAACAATATTAATATTGTAGATGAGCTAGAGGAGAGTAGGCACTGAATGCATATCGCGCACCTACTTGTTAGGAAAAACAAATCCGGGTAGTTCGATCTCAGCAACTTGTTCGTCTGGAGATCTTAGAGAAAATATAACTTGAAAAAAGTTACAAAAAAGTTGGTTGAAGAAGATATATGGGAGTAGTTTTCCAGGTAACATTAACTCATTAATAAGATAATTATAAGCTACTATCTTAGCCTCTGTGTTTTGATTACTGTTGCTATTTATTTTTTTTCTGCTGTGGGAGCAATCAGACAATTAGTTTTTTTTAAAAAAAAAATTACAATGTGGACCGTCGATCAGACCTGAATTTAGGATGGATGGAGTCTCATTGATCTGAGTCGGAATCGTTGAGAGCGTTTGGATCTGGAACGGACGACTGAAAAATTACCGACGAACCTGCACAAAGTCTGAACACCGGGGTTGGCCCAGGTGAAAGACCTTCCGACTATCAAGTCAGTAACTCGGAAAAAGATAAGTGTTTTAGTGGCAAAAGATTGATTACATTTTGCTGAATGATGGGGGAGAGTATTTATAGGCTATGAATCAGTTATAGAAGATATACTTGAAAATTTATCTTTGAAGATTCTCCCATTTAAGAGCTAGAATTAATTATGTAATTCCTGATTTTGGGGAATTTGTCTGACAGCTGTAACTAGTTGGAAATCCCTATATTTTAGGTCGTAAGTAAGCCCTAGTTGTGGATTTGGTTAAGCTGATGGGCCTAGAGACACCTCTTGTTCTTCCAATTGGCCTGCTGTTATCGATAAATTACCCTTGTCATAAGCACCCCACTCCGGAAGGTCGGGTATCGCTACCTTCGAGGAGTAGTCTGCCCTGATTTGTATGATTGGACGAGCATTTAAAATCTCGAGGGACGCCTACAATCCTATTTAGAGCTTCACTGGGTAGTTGCAATTTTGTAGAATCTCCAACAAATTTTTCTAGAATTTTCAAATTTTAATTAAATTTTCAAATTTTATATTTAATTTTAGGAATTTTAATCAAAAATTAAAGGAGGGTGCGAATTTCGGGGAGATTCGAAGGCCCATATTGTGCATTTGTACTAGGATGCTCGAACGACATGTCGAGCACTGACCCCCAGGATTCAGCTTGGTGAGGAGGAGAGGGTCCCATGAGCTGAGCGTCGAGCTTAAGATTTTAGCATTTTTCTTGCGAGGGACTCGAACGACATGTCGAGCATCGAACCTATGAAGATAGACATCTTTTTTGTGAGGGGCTTGAACGACACGTTCAGCACAGAGCTTATGAAGATAGCTACTTTTTTGTGAAGGGCTCGAACGACACGTCGAGCTCCGAGCCTATGAAGATATATAATTTTTTGGTGAGGGGCTCGAATGACACGTGAGCTCCGAGTCTACGAAGATAGGTCCTTTTTTGGTGAGGGGCTTGAATGACACGTCGAGCTCCGAGCCTAACACTTTTTTGATGATGGGTTCAAATGACACATCCAGGTATGAGCCTATAAAGACAGACGCTTCTTTGGTGAGGGACTTGAACGACACGTCGAGCTCCAAGCCTATGAAGATAGGCGCTTTTCTGTGAGGGGCTCGAATGAAATGTTTAGCACCGAGCCAATGAAGTTAGCACTTTTTGGGGAGGGGCCCATACAAAGGGTTGAGCTCCGAGCCTATAAAGATACACTTGTTTGTAAGGGGCTCGGACGCCATGTCGAACACCAAGCCTATGAATATAGGCACTTTTTGGTGAGGGGTTCGAATGACACGTCGAGTACCAAGTCTATGAAGATAGCCGTATTTTGGAAAGTGGCTCGAACGACACATCGAGCTCCAAGCCTATGAAGACAGACATTTGTTCGGTAAGGGGCTCGAACGACACATCGAGCACCAAGCTTATGAAGATAGATGCTTTTTTGGTGAGGGGCTTGAACAAAACATTGAACTCAGAGTCTATGAAGAGAGGCACTTTTTTAGTAAGGGGCTTGAACAATATATCGAGCACCAAGCCTATTAAGATAGGCACTTTTTGGTGAGGGGCTCGAACAACACGTCGAGCATCAAGCCTATGAACATAGGCACTTTTTTGGTGAGGGGTTCAAACGACACGTCGAGCTCCGAGCTTATGAAGATACACTTTTTGGTGAGCGCTTTTTGTTGAGGGATTGATTGTGCGAGTCTTCATACTTAGGGAAAATTCTCCACTAATGACTTTTCAGTTGGTGGGAATTGTGTCACATTATCGATATAGTTAGCGATGCATGCCACATCATTGCTGTAGTTATCGATGCGTGCCATGTTATCAACGTGGTTATCGAGGCATTTTTCGTGCCTTTTAGTTTCTACTGTTGAATAGATGACACGTTGATGGCGGAGATAGTGCCACATCATTGCTTGTAGTTATCGAGATATCTGTCCAGATTCTTCCCTCCTTTGCTTTATATAACCCCCACCCCCTCTCAATTTTCTCTTTACTCTTTGATTTCTTCCTCATAACTTCTCTCTACTAGAAGATCTTTTTTTCTCTCTATCTTTCCGATTTTGGCAAGATTTCAGGCTTTCTTTGTCGTTAGTTTCGCCTTCTTCTTTCATAGATAATTCATTTTTCATAAATAATTTCTAGGTTTTGGTCCAGTAATTCAACTTCCACGTCTAACCGAAAAGAGAGTGAGGTCGAGTCGACTCACTCTGAGCTGGTGAAGGAGGTGGAGTCTCGCATGACATCGTCGAAGCAGGTTGATGGGTCATCTTTCGAAGAGGAAGACATAGTTGAAGTATCTCCCCCTGAAGAGATGGATGATATTCTAATACAACATGTGCCCTCCAAAACTCTGAGGCGTAGGGGGAAGAGAAAACTAGTCCTTTCCGGGACTAATTGGTGGTCAAAGAGGAGCCCATCACATACTTAGACGACTATGACATGGTGCGTCCTCATTTCCAAGATCCAATACTCGCTCGAGTATACCTGCAGGATCTTCAGGACTTGATTCAGTAAGGGAATTGACCTCTATCTCTGGGAAGGTCTCTTGTCGAATTTGACCGCATGCCAAACATTTTAATAGAGGCAAAACTCCTGACTATTCGGAATGTCTTCTTCATCCGTAGGGAGTTCAAGCTCTTTCTTCCCGTCCCCGAAATCTGATCTACCACCCGCCTTGCCGTGGGGTTCTGCATGTTCCCCTTCAACTCTTTCCTATCGAGTTTGCATATGCCGATCCACCCCTTCATCAAGGATGTGCTTAACTAGTTCGGATTGAACCCGATGCAGCTGGGTTCTAACTCGTGGAAGCATATGATCTGCTTCCTCCTGTTGTGCGGGAAAAGGAGTGTGGCACCGAGCTTGAAGATTTTTCATCAGTGCTTCGGTCTCTGATCCCTCCAAGTTAGCTCCGGTGGGTACTATATTTTCCTTCGGAGCAAAATACATGTGGTTAAGGATCACCCAGACTCCATAAATGATTAAAATTCTAAGTGCTTCATGGTGTTGAACCATGGGTATCCCCACTCAATGGGAGTTTAACATCCTCAGGGTTAAGCCCCCTAAGGAGAGGAAGTATATGAAAGAGTAGTTAGGGGTGTTCGATGGCCTTTTTGCTCAAGGGGAGAAACACATGGAGAAATGAGGGTTGAGTTTGGCGGATACAAGTATGTTTTTCTTATCGTGGTTTTTTTATCCATGTTCAAGTTTTTTTTTCTAACTCGTGTTTTTCCTTACAAAAATGATCAACGAGGATGAAGTTCTTGTTCGGAGGATGGAGATGCAGAGGAAGAAACTAGACATCTCGAAGAGGAGGCACAAGTCAGGCAAGTCGACCTCATCCCTCCAGCCTTCGAAGAAGGCAGTGACGACAGTGAGGGAACCCTTTGTTGAACCTTCAAGGATGCCTCTAAGCCCTTTTATCCCTTACCATTATGGAGATAGTCAATTCCCCTCTTCTCCCTATTCCCGCGAGGCAAGTGCTCATTTCCACCGCTGAAGAGTCCACATGCAAGCCTGAATGGAAGGTGAGCATCACCGACTCGATGACCGAGGAAAGGATCGCGATCAAGGTGATGAATAACTTCAATCCGCCCATCGATTGGGCGATGCTGGCTTGGGAAATGTTTAAGTCTGGCCACCTCAAATGGTCCCAGGCCCAATGTGTGGTGAGTAACCACTTCTTATCCTTTTCCATTCTCATTTAGCAAAATTTTCTAAGTGTTTAGTGTTTTCCTTTGTAGTCCTCCCTCCATGGTGCCAAGATGAAGGACTTCCAGTGCAGGTGGAGTGGGTTGCGAAAGAATGCCTTGATATCAAGGAGGTCCTCGATGCCTCCGAGAAGAAGAGAAGGCTCTGGCGATGGAAGTTGCATCGTTCACCGTCGAACAAGAAAGACTTGTGAGGGAGAGGAAGGAGATGGAGGCAAAGGTGAGGGAGCAAGTAAAGGAAGAAATAAAGGAGATGGAAGCCATTCGAAATTAGGCCCTCGACATGATTATCACGGTCGAGGAACTGGGCTATCAGAAGGCCATCCAAGGCATTGAGGAGCAGGTGATTGGTTTCCATGGTGCGGGGTATAATTACCTCCTCAAGGAGGGGGAGAAGTCCGAGGAGAGCTGGGATGAGTCGATGGAGGAGAAGGGTACCTCGTCTCTTCCGTTGCGTGCAAAGAGGCACTTTCTACCCCATAAGGCTTGAACATATTTTTGTAATTTTTGCCAAACTGTTCATTGGCCACCACTGTGTACTCCCTTTTTTTAATTAACGAAATATTTTCTAATCGCTGAACTGCTTTGTGTTTATCCAACCTGTATCTTAGTGATTTTTTGATTTGTCTTGTTGGATCTTTTGAAGTTTTGAAGTTGAGGCTGAGTATCTTTATACTTGTCGAAACTCCTTTGCATGTATTGTAGATCATTGTGTACACCGAGGGAGACTCCTGAGGTGTAATACCCCGTATGAGATGGGTCTTCATGGTGGGATTCATGGTTGGCTTAGTAACTAATTCATAGTTAGATGAGCCTATAGATTTGGTAGTGTGTGTATAGAGCCTATAGAAAAAATGAATTAATTACTTTGGGGCTACGGTGTTCATGGTAGGTGGTGGTGACTTAGTTCCACGTGAAAGGTGAGTTAGGATTGTGTGTGTATATAATAGGAAGCCTATGTTCAAGAGGCACCAAATAATCCGGACACCTTTTGAGAGGCAGCCTGTGGTGGGCAGTTGTTAGAATTGTTTGAGCACGGGCCCGAGGCATTACAAATTGTATTAGAGCCGACTTTCGACACCGATTGTGGGTAAGAGTGGGTGAGATGTATTCCTAGCTGAGGATAGTATGCTGGTAGAGAGACCAGGGGCAGTACGCTAGCAGGGTTGTCCACTCCACATCGGCTAGAAAGGCGATCATGTATTAGCTTGCGAGTCCCGAGCTCAGCGAGGACGCTGTGTTCTTAAGGTGGGGTATATGTAATACCCCGTATGAGATAAGCCGTCATGGTGGGCTTCATGGTGATCTTAGTAACTAATTCATGGTTAGATAGGCCTATAGATTTGGTAGTGTGTGTATAGAGCCTACATAAAGAATGAATTAATTACTATGGGAACACGGTGTTCATGGTAGGTGGTGGTGACTTAGCCCCATATGGAAGGTGAGTTAGGATTGTGTGTGTATATATTAGGAAGTTTATGATCAAGAGGCACCAAAAAGTCCGGACACCTTTTGAGAGGCACCATGTGGTAGGCAGTTGTTAGAATTTATTTTAGTGGGGCCCAGGGCATTACATGAGGCACTAAGGTGGTTCATTTGCATAACAAGTTGCACTTGACCGAGTTGGGGCTCACCCGTTTGCGCAACGTGTTACATGAGACGGAGTTGGAGCTTGCTTGCTTGAGGGCAGTGTTAGTCGATAAGGATGCTAAACTTGTTCATCTTCGCAACGGGGTGCACGAGGCCTTGCTCGAAACGGAGAATTTAAAGAAGGTGTTACTTGAGAGGGACCAGGAGCTTTCTCTCTTGCATGGGGACCAACCCATTGCTTTTCCATTGCCACCCTCAGGGGAGAAAGGCAGCCACGATGAGGAATTTCTCCTGAGGGAGTTTCTCGTTGGGATGTATTTTGTGATTTATCGCTTTAAGGCAAAGCTGGAGGGGATTGCAAATGCGGAGCACTTCTCGTCCGAGTGGTTGGGTGACACCACAGGATTTATCCACGGTTGTCTGAGTGGCGTTAAGAAACCCTGGGAATGCCCAAAGCGGTGTAGCCGGGTCAACGATCGTGGCATCTACAAGGGTGTGGCCTGCATCCTAGCCCTCGTGACGTCCAGACCTGATTGTTCGGACTAGTCCCTTCTTTGGACTATTTGAGTGGTCAGGGTGAAACCTCTTTACGAGGAAGTTTTACAGACGAATCATGACTCTTAACTGATGTATTCCTCACCCAAGCAACCATAAGTGATCAGGGTATGGAGGGAACGTAGGTTGGTCCGATGTATCTTCGGCTATTTCAGACTTGTGTCGAAGTGAACAAGATACTTTTCATATATCCTCGAGCATGTAATAAGATGTTGACATGAAATGAAGATATTTTAACTATTGAAGTGTTGTCTCTTGTTTTCTTTGTTTTGTGATTTATTGTTTAAAGTCGAGGATATGCAAGAGTAGCTCTAGAGACGAGCTACCCTTCAGAATTGATGTTTTTAGTTGGCAGGTTGTAGGAGCATCTCTTAGGGAAGAGATTGACTTCGAACTTTCTTGTTCATGAGTTAACGAGTCGGAAGAGCAATTTTGAGTGGTGAGTCAAACTCCAAATGCGCTCGTTTGTGAGTTGTAGCAGCGACTTCGAGTCACGAATTTGGACTTCAAACTTTTTTCAAGGAGTTAACGCATTGTTGGAGCAGTTTTGAATGACGTGCCTAGCTCTGAACTTGATTGTTAGCGAGTTGCCGGAGCAGCTTCGAGCTACGAGTTTGGACTCTGAACTTATTTTTTAAGGGGTTAACGAGTTGTGGGAGCAGTTTTGAATTACGAATGTAACTCTGAACTTGCTTATTAGTGAGTTGTTGGAGCAGCTTTGAGCCATGAGTTTGGACTCCAAACTTATTATTCGAGAGGTTAATGAGTTATTGAGGTGGCTTTGGAGAGGACCTGAGCGCCTAATTCTTTATCAACATCCACAGAGTATTACAAGAATAGTTTGAAAGAAAATTCTAAGTTTCATTGAAAAATAAATCTAAGTGGGTGCCTTGGTGGTTAGCCTTTATTTCATGCTCTGACCATTGTGAGTATCAGCCTTATTTCAATTCTAAAAAAATCTAAGTGGGGGGGGGGGGGGGGGGGGGGAGGGGAGGTGTTAAATGCCTTCGTTGAACTCCATGAGGTGTTCAGCATTCAAAATCCTGGATATTTCATTGCCCCTTAAGTCTTCAAGTCAGTAAGCCCTTGGGCAAACGACTTTAGAGATCTTGTATGGTCCTTTCCAATTTAGAGAGAGCTTTACCTTTAGGTCATAGATTTTGAGTTTTCGTAGGACGAAGTCCCCTTCCTTGAGGTTTGCCAGGCAGACATTCTTGTTATAGAACTTCTCCACCATCTGCTGATAGATGTGTCTTCGTAGTGCGAACTTTTCGCAAATTTCTTCAATTAGATCAAGATTGTCCCCGAAGGCCATTTGAGTTATGTTCTCCATTAAAGGAGATGAGGCGAGGGGAAGGTATTCCGACTTCTAGGTGGATCATTTCTTCGGAGCCTAAGATGAGGTTGAATGTGGATTCTCCTATAGGGGCCCTCTTCATGGTCTTGTGAGACTATAGTATACTCGGGAGCTCTTGGACTCATAGTCCCTTGGGAGCTTCATTGAGCCTCTTCTTGAGCTGCCAAGGACCTGTCGGTTGGCATTCTCGGCTTGGCCGTTGGTCTGGGGGTGCGAGATGGAAGTTCGGCGCAAAGTTTGCTTAACCCCTTGGTGGAGAATTGAGTTTCATTATCGGTGACGAGGATTCTAGCGACCCTGAACTAGAAAATAATGTTCTTCCTAAAGAATTGTTGAATCTTGTATTCGGTGATGGAGGGTAGTGGTTCCGCTTCGATCCATTTTGTGAAGTAGTCGATAGCTACCACTAAGAAGTTCATATGTTTGGTTGTGGGGGGAAACATCCCAAGCAAGTCCATTCCCCACATGGCGAAGGGGTTTGGGCTAGATATGGAGCTATGGTTGGCTTGGGGCTCCCGCCTTATTGGGGAGAATTTTCGGCAAGTGGTGCATTGGTGGACTTGTTCTTGAGCATCGTCCAGTAGAATGGGCCAATGGTACCCATGATTGAGGATTTTCCTTGCGAGGGATCTCACACCGATGTGGCCACCACCAATTCTTTTGTGCACTTATTTGATAGCGTACTTGGTCTCCTTGGGGGAGAGGCATCACAGGTATGGTTGGTCGTCTATCATAGTGTAGGAGCGCTTGAACAAGACTCCTTCAACTAGTGTATAAACATGAGCTAGTGAATAAAGTGGATCTTCCTTTCTTCTTTTGGATCTGCAGGGAGGATTCCCTTATCGAGAAAGTAGACCAAGGGTTTCATCCAATTGACTTTGGTTGCCTGAGGGGTGATAAACATGAGCTCCAGGGTTTTCTCTTTGATGCTTGGCTTGAGTAGGACTCCAGTGAGCATGGTGTGATCGAGTCCTTCAAAGGAAAAGAATGCTAGCTTAAAGAGGGCATCCACTTGCCCATTTTCTTTGCGGGGGATTTGAGTGACTTCAACTCCTTGGAATGTAGCTAAGAGCTTTTTCATGCAAGCTAACTACTTGATCATGCGATCATCCCTGACCTTGTATTCTCCTAGGACCTGGCTCACCACCAGCTAGGAGTTCTGGACACTTTTACCTTCTGGGCCCCTACTTTTCGAGCTAAGAGGAGGCTGAAAATTAGTGCATCGTATTTTGCCTAGTTGTTAGAGGCTCAAAAGTTGAGGCAAAGTGAGTACTGAAGGGTGAAATCATCTGGACCGAGCAGGATGACCCTGACTCTGCTCTCTTCGATGAAAGAGGAGCCATCGCTGTAGATACTCCAGACTGGAGGATCATTGCCTTCCTCGTGGGGTGGGGGGGTGGATCAGGGATAATATTCTTGATTACGAATTCGGCTAAGGATTGAGCTTTGATGGCAATCTTCAGTTGGTAGCTGAGGTCATGTTGGTTCAACTCGATGGAGCCCGTAGCTCTCTAGCTTGTGTAAAACTTGTTCGAGGGGTTGGTCGATGAGGACCAAGATAGAATATGTTTGAAAGTATGGGCAGAGTTTACGGGCGGCCATGATCAGAGCGTAGGCCATCTTCTCCATCTCAGAATAACGAAGCTCTGTGTTGTGAAGGACTTTGCTTACATAGTGGATCAACTTCTGAATCCTGTCCTCTTCTCTTACGAAGACGACACAGAAAATATGTTCTGAAGTGGCTAGATAGCAGTATAGCTCATCACCTATCTCAGGCTTGCTTAGGAGTGATGGATTGATGAGATATGCTTTGAGATGTTCAAACGCTTCTTGCTATGCTTGTCCCCACTCAAAGCCTTCTCCTTGGGAAGCTTTGAATAATAGGAGGCACTTCTCCATCGACATGGAGAGGAAGCGTCCGGTGGCAACGAGGCACCCTGTAAGTCTCTTAACTTCCTTGATGTTGGACGGGGGAGACATGTCGAGTATAGCTCAGATCTTCTCCGAGTTGGCTTCGATTGCCCTCTGACTAACTATGAATCCTAATAATTTTCCTAAGGTTACCCCGAAGGCACACTTTGAGAGGTTTAGCCTCATACTGTGCTTCTGGAGGACATTGAAAGCTTCTTGGAGATCAGTCACATGGACATTCTTCTTGAGGCTCTTCATAAGCATATCGTCTTCATAGACCTCCATGTTACGACCAATTTGTTCTTTAAATATTTTATTTTCACCAAGAGGTGGTAAGTGGCTCCAGCGTTCTTTAGCCCGAAGGGCATAACTTGATAGCAATAGAGGCCTTAGTTGGTGACAAAATATGTCTTCGGGATGTTAGGAGGGAACATTCGGTTCTCATTATATCCCGAGAAGACATCCATGATGCTAAAAAGCTCGTGCCCGGATATGGGATCGATGAATGCATCAATGCTGGGGAGAGGGAAAGGGGTCATTCAGATATGCCTTGTTGAGGTTGGTGAAGTCGATGCAAATCCTCCACTTGTTATTTGCTTTCTTTACAAGGACTAAATTGGCTAGCCACTCAAGATAGCTAACTTCTTGAATGAAGCGAGCGACTAGGAGTTTGTCGACCTCTTTCTTGAACGCTTATTGCCTTTTTGGGGGTGAACTTGCAGCGCTTTTGCTGGACCGGCTTGACGCCCGGAATAACACTGAGGCAGTGCATAATCAAGTCTTCCGAGATGCCAGGCATGTTGGCAGCGGTCCAAGCAAACAAGTCTTGGTTCTTCCTAATGCAACTGCCAAGTTGTTGTTTGACTCGGTAGGAGAAAGCTTTACTTACTCGAAAACATTCAGCCTGATCTTCTTGGGAAAAGGGGATCTCTCCTAGTTCATCCATGGGCTCGAAGTCAAGATGCCTTTCTTGAGGAAGTTTTATGACATCAAGGGGGAAGACCGACCCCCCATTGTGGATGCATAACTAGGGGTGGGCTCGGTACGGTACCGGACTTTTTGACATTGTACCATTACCATACCAAACTAGTTCAGTTTAAAAATATGCAAACCGTTACCAACCAAAAAGTTCGGTATACCAAAACTTCGGTATACCGACTACTTCGGTTGGTACGGTTCGGTATTGGTGTTATACCAAATATGATGACTTTGACTTGTTAGATAAAATTTTATGATTTAAATGTTTAGGACTCAGGTGAAAGATAAAAATGATATGATTGTGAAATATTGTACTTAAATCTTACTTTTATAGGCTCAAAGTGAGTTGCCAAGTACGTTCAAGGCATATCGAAATCAGCAATACAGATGGTCTTGTGACCCCGCTAATCTATTTAGAAAGATCTCAACTGAGATAGTACGAAATAAGGTTAGACTTCCTTATTCTCTCTGTTTATTTATTTGGATTGCTTTTTTTTAAATAACAAATAAAGCTCACTTTTGGTATGAATACAACAGAAAGTATCTATTTGGAAGAAAATCCATTTGATACAGCTTCTTCATTGTCTGTAGGATTATAGCGTACATCGTCACCTTTATGTTTTATTGTGTGAACCGACTGAACCATATTATAGCGCTCATTGGCATTTGGTACGGTACGGTAAAATACCGATTGAACCATATTCATACCGAAACCGAACCAGATTTTAGAACTCGGTACGTTTGTAGCGTACCATACTTTTGGTAACCGAATTTTTCGGTACCGAATTTTTCGGTACCGAATCGATTGGTTTGGTTGGAAAACCGATCGGTTGGCTTATTTCGGTATGATCGGCTACCCCTATGCATAACATGTGCTAGCCACTTCTGGTTTCCCTTAACTTCTCCTACCCTTACTGATGTGGGGAACTTCATCTTCATGTGGAGGCGGAGGCCTAGATATGAAGAGCCGTCAGGCCTTGGCGGCCAAGGATGACGTTATAGGTGGATTTCACATTGACGATCATGAAGTCCAATGCCTCATTCGGGTAGCTAGGACTTTTCCTGCAGTCACATCAAGAGAGATTATTCCTTCAATTTGGACCGGGGACCTGGAAAACCCATGGAGGGGTGTACGCGGCGGGTTTAAGACGGTCCGTGGAGAGCTTAAGCCTTCAAATGCTTCTAAGAAGAGGATGTTCATTAAGCTACTGTTATCCACCAAAATGTGGCGCACTTCGTGGTTTGCTATGCATAGGCTGATTACTAGTGTGTTACAATGAGCCATTCAGATAGCTTTCTGGTCTTTGTCTGACAAAGTTACTATGACTCCCAAGCTCTTGATAGGAGGGACGTTGTGCACTGAATTCACTTCTCGGACGAACGTCTTTCGGGAGGAGTAAGACTCCCCGTGTAACGCCCCGAATCCCAAATATACTGAATTCGAGATGTTCTACAGGATCTTTTCACTTTCTTAGTACACTTTTACAGGGAAATAAAAAAAACTTTTCATCATACATCAGAGATTACATCATAATTACATCTTTCTTTTGCACAGCGGAAGTAAAATACAACAATTAAATACAAGTACAACAGCTTGATAAAATCTTTAAGCATCCAAATCCTCTTTAATCTTTAGCATGACATTTACCTGCATATTAGACTGTGGGTACGTCAGTTTATTCAACCGACGATCATTATACACGGCCGTCCTCGCTTGCCGGAAATAGTATAACTTAACATTTCATATTTAGCAAACACAAACTTGTCACATTCAAACTAAAGGGACTACCCTATCGATGTCGTGTTGTGATTGTGCACTTAGTCCTTAATACAGTTAATTAGGTTACATGACACTAATGCACACTTGTTCGGATTCTATGCATCCCATACTACATAGGTCCGAGGGCAAGCCCTTATTCGTTCTTCATCTTGATAGGGTTCAATCCCCCGTTATGCCTTAACTACTACTGTAACTACGGTAGTGTCTTAGATGTCCTATGATCTATGAGCCCATGTCCAGGCAGCCTGGAGGGGAATCCCACGCACTGTCACGACGCATCGAGCAGGCAACCTATGGACAATTCAGCCTCCGCCATGGAACAATGGCACCACCCATAGCCACTCGAACATCCCACGAGCGTCGCCACCGGGACGATAATTCCGGAGTAGCGCCCACGCACTGTCTTGACGCATCAAGCAGGCAACCTGTGAATCGCTCTCACACCGCTATCCGTTGGCCCTCATACTCGTGTTTTTCTTCTACTTTCATCACATCTCCACTATGTACTAGTCCTTAGTTTTATATAAAAATCATGAACAAAATAATCACTAGAGTTAGCCTCTCCATCATCCGGACTTATTCATTTGTTTCAACATGACCAACCTTGGTCTAATTTCAATTCAATTCATCTTTCTCAATGCCGGGGAGACTTAGCTACTCTATTTCAAATTCCATTTCACAATCTTTAAGTCATAACCACTTTCATGTCACAATTTCATATTCTTTCTTATTCATAATTTCATTGGTTCACAAATCCATGGTGAATACTATAACTCAAAATTCATATTCAAGTCCAACAATTTCATCAACAAAGTTTCTAAACTCCATCATCATACAATGGACTCATGCACCTTATAAACATACATTCGTACTTCATATTTTACACCATATCTTCAAGTAAAGATTATAATATCATGTCACACCACAAATTCTTTTGTGTCAAAAACTTTCTAATAATCATTTTAATAACTCTTTATAAATTTGAAACTAACCATGAGTATGTGTCTTAGAACCATAGCTTTAATATGCCATTTGTTCACAAAATAATATCCAAACCAATCCCATAAAATTCCTTGTATTTTTATGAAAATTACCATATTTTTCTTATATTTTTTGGACATCAAAATCTCATAAAAAAAATATTTTTCCCTAAGTGCTAGGGGAAGGATTCGAACCCAGCACAATAGAGAAGAAGGTCAGAGCACCCGCCGATAGGCCGATCGGTGCTAGCGAATAGAAGAGAATGCACTACGTACACATGCCATCTTTTCGCTGCCATACATATATATACACAGTGTTTTTAAAAAAATGGTGAGACCCGGATTCGAACCACACCGCTCGGGGAAACCGAACAGCGCCACCGACCGCCTGAGCCACTGGCTCAGGTTGTCACAGTGTGAACTTAAAACCCATTTAACTCCTATTCCCACTGTTTGTAGAAATCAACTCGATGTTCAAAACAATTTGATTCATGTTGCCTTCAAATAAACTACTGAAAAATTCCAGATTTAATCTTCTTTATTCCATCTTCAAAACAGTAATTGTAAAATAAATTTTTGTACTAAAAACACATTTTTCTCCACCCAAATTAATTATTTTAATTAAAACTAGCAAATCTTTTATTTTTCGACATTGAAAATAATCGATTGTTCTTCTAATCCCTCTTTTATCCCAATTACTGGTTATTATTCTACATTCACAACACAATACAACTTTGGATTTTCCCATACTCATACTAGCAAAAGAATTCATATAGCACATGAATAGGTGAAACTCAACAATTTCTAATTTTTGGTACATTTCTAATATGATGACAACAAGCAATTCCTTGGTTCATTCATGCCACTTCTACACATGGATTCGAAGTATTTAATATACTTTTCTATTCAATTCCCATAGTGTTAATGTCTTTCTCAATTTTCATGTTTCAACCACACAATTTGCAAGTAATTAATAAAAGACTTTCACACATCATGCTAGTCACATTGCATCATTGTTCAATTAACTAGATAATCGTAGAAAGTGCTTCATATGGTATAATTTCATGCAAACAATTTTCATACACAATTTACCACACCATTCTAAGCCATTCACATACTAACTTTTTAATTAAAGTGGTCTCTTATTAGTATTTTCCATGTATAGTGTCATCAATATACTAGCATGAACCCTATATTAGAAACATGAAATATTTTACCCACCTCAATTGGAGAGAAACACAACAAAAGCAATCAAGTAGATGAGAACACCTCCTCCTAGCCAAAAGAATGCACCACTCCAAGCCTCCAACCAAATGCCGAATACTTCTCCTCCTTGGCCGAAAGCTTCCTAGCCGAATGCTCTTGATGGTGCCGGCCACTCCAAGCAATACAACCCACACAACTCTTATTTTTTATAACTCTCACAATATATTAGTATAGCTTTAGAAATTACACTTTGCATATGAAAATTAGCCATGAGAAAGGGGGGTATTTATACTAAAAAATGAGGGAAATGGAGGGCTAAGATCATCTTGGTGGTTGCAAAATGAAGGGCTTAGATTCAAGTAGGAGTTAGGAAAACTACCCACCTCCTTGAAACTACCCCCATGTTCTCCACACCCAAACTCAAAAATCCCTCCAAAAGATTGAATCCGGCCACCATAGAAGAGTGTGCAATGCACGTGTACGTGTAGTGCACGTGCATGCAACTAGGCCAAATTTGTACATTCTAAAATTGTATAAAAAATAATTTTGTTAGAAAAAGTCTTCTACATGACAAGTTTAATTAAAATAAATTAATCATGGGCTTTCTTTTTGGGCCAAAAATAATTTATAAAAATAAATAAAATAAAAATGCTTTTGGGCTTTTTAAGAAAAGGCTTTTTAATTAAATCAAATAAGGCTTTTAAAGAAGGCTTTTTGTACTAAAATAATTTGAGAAAATATATTTAAACATACTCACCATGATAAAATAATCCAACAATATATTGCACGTGCACAACAAGTGCAAAAATAAATAATTTCTCATTTATCGAAAAATCAGGGTATTACAGCACTCCCTCCTTAGAATAGTTCCGTCCCCGGAACTACAATCAAGAGCGAGGAAAACAAACAAAAATACAACACACACAACAAAACAGAAGATACAAAAATACAATCAAGCAAAAAGCTCAGGATAGTCCTTCAACATCCTCTCCTCAGATTCCCAAGTAGCCTCTTCAACCAAGTGGTTTCTCCAGACTACCTTGACCATCGGTATCGTCTTATTCCTCAAGACTTTCTCCCTACGGTCAACAATCTCAACAGGAGACTCGATGTAATTCAGGTCTAACTGCAAACCTTCCGGCACTTCAGGCAAATGATGACTCGGGTCCGGAATATAACCTCTCAGCATAGACACATGAAAGACATTGTGCACCTGAGACAACTCTTCCGGTAACTCAAGCCGGTAAGCAGTTTTCCCGATCCTTTTCAATATCTTATACGGGCCTATAAACCTCGGGGCTAACTTCCCGCCTTTGCCAAAACGAACCACACCTTTGCTGGGTGATACCTTCAGAAAGACGAAGTC